>PVIA01012085.1:0-40101 GCA_004024845.1 Tonatia bakeri | reverse complement strand
GGAAAGTGGCTGAACTTTCTAAGCTTTAGTTTCCACATCTATAAAATGGGAGTACAGGCCATGCCAGCCTCCACGGGTGGCTGTGAGGGTGAAATGGAATGATACACGTGAAGCCCTGAGCAAAGGGCCTACCAATCGTATGTACCCCCAAAATTCCACAGGACAGCATTCCCCCTGGTGGGTGTCTACTTCCACACACGCCACCGGCTGCATGTAGCATTTTGAGATGTGCCACAGACTGCTTCAGCCAAGCCAAATCAGCCCTCACCGTCAAACAGCCCAGGAGGCCTATGAGAGGGAGCACTCAGAGGACGGGACTGGGCTGCATGCGGCAGGGAGGCGGTCTTGCCAAGGCAAAGCCAAGCCAAGCCTCTCGGAGGAACACCTGAGCCTCAAACTTGTCAGAGGACACAAGTCACTTTATCTTCTGTGCCGTGAGGAACCAGTGAATGCAGAGCATAGGAGACCTATCCAGGATCTCGTTTACAGCTGCCCCTGGCACCCCATGCTCTCCAAACTCAAACAAGGACTCTAGAGGCTCTGGGGCACGGTGCGCAGACAGCGGCAGCGCCATCGCTCCCAGCCAGGGGGTGCACGCCGGGCCTGCTGATAAGCCCCCACTCTGGCGGCAAACTGCCGTGGGGTGTCGCCCTCCCTCCCCGACCAGCTGGGGTCCCTCCTCTGTGCCTGCTTTCCAGGAATGGTGGCAAAAATAAGGCAAATTGCATTTCAGTGCCGGGGACTAGGGAAGCCGTCCCTGTCTCAGCTCCTAGCCACACCCGGTAAATGTTAACTTGGCTTCACCGGCGACATGGAAAGGCAGAGGGAACCGAGGATGGGCACTCACTGCCGTGGGGCTCAGCAGATGACGCCAAACCTGAGGCGCTGGCCCAGAGCACCCAGCTCCCAGGTGCGGGGTGGGGATAGGACGCAGAGCAACGTGTCCCTGGCTTCGGCACAAACGCCTCAGCTCCCAGACAGCCGCTCCCAGACAGCCGGCGCGTTACACAGGTGCGGCTGGAGCGTTCCCACTGGGAAAGGGCGTGGCAGGACACCAGGGAACATCAGGGAAGGTGGCGCAGAGGGGCGGGACAGCAGTGCCCGGGAGGAGGACAGCACAGCCCACGCCTTGGTTTTTGGCCCATGAGACCCATCCACACTGCACCCTACGAACCCCGAGGTGATCTGGGGGTGGGGGGGCGAAGCCACCAAGTCTGTGGCAACCTGTCGTGGCGGAAAAGGAAAGTAACTTGTGCATGCGCCCATGTCCCCAGAGCCTCGGGCAGCGGGGACAGCACAGCCCAGCTCCTCGGTGGGGAGGGAGTGCTCAGCGGCAGGAGTTCCCTTCATGTGGTCAGAAACTAGCGCCCGGGAGTGACCGACACCTGCTCACTTCTACAAACGAGTAACGAGGGGCGGGCGCTTGGCGTTGGAAGAGAGGACCCCTGCGTCACTACGGGTGACGAACAGCTGAGGGCTCCGGGAGGTCGCTGGCACTTCTGTGCCCACACACACGGCCACTCAGGGGGAGGCTCGGCCTGACCCTGCCTGTGACCCGGAGGTGGCAGCCGCTGGGCTGATGCTAGGACCTCCCGTATATTATCTCTGGATGCTGAGCTGGTGGAAAGCAGCCCACAGCTGCCAGGGGTGGCGTCTCTCGGCATCTGGGGAAAATGCCTTAAAAAGAAGCCCCACGGGAGAGGACAGAGCTCAGAGATGGAGACAGGGACAGAGAACGGGAACAGGTCCCCCTAAAAGGAGCTTCCGGGGGCAAGCCCCACAGACCCCTGGGGGCTCCAGCTGGTGGTCCCTGTGGAATTTGTCCTTGGGCTCCACGGCCGGCGGCCCGAGGGATGAACCAGGGTGTCCTGGGGTCACAGTGCACTCAGGCCCCTCAAGGTCCTGGCTGCACTAGCTGGAGCATTCATCACACACCCGCCCCCCCCCCCCCCGTCTTCCTGCCCGCCTGTGATTTCCCACTTGTCGGACGGGGCAGCGAATGGCTGGGGACGTGGATCCAAGCCCAGCGCCGTGAGGAACCTCAGCTTCCAGCGCCTCCCTCTCTCTCCCGGGAAACCGGAGCGTTCACACCGCCGGCCCAGACCAAACACTCTCGGGAGCTCGGAATGCCTGGGTGCCGCTCTGACGCTCGCAAAGATCGGGGACCGGACCTCCAAGCGTTCACCGTCATGACTTCAACTTAATGAAATGATTAAGTCAGAACATCCCGAAACCAAAAAAGCGAATTTGGAAACTTAATTATTTTGAAGGACAGGTCCCCTGTGGCTTCCTTATTCCAAGATGCCGGGTGGGAGGAAGCATTAATGGCTTTCTAATTATATCGGCTTTCCATTTTAAAGGTCTGGGCTGTGTATGTGTCTGTCGGGGGCGTCGGGCTGGTTGCTTCATGCTCCTCACTTGACAGAGCAGAGACGACCGGTGCGAGGGGAGTGGGTTGCACTCCCCTAAACTGGCCCCTCGGCAGGTAAAGCAGTTAAACACGCCAGTTTCTACGGAGGTCATTAATAAATGCATTTATCAGAAATCCGAGTTTACGAAGTTCTAATAGTCAGGAGTTTTCACGCAGTAACCCAAGGAAGATTGTACTGTTCGTGGGCTGTGTCCACACACCCGACTTTATTTCATCAGTGAAACAAATGGTAAGACAGACGGAACAAGGAAGAGCTTGTCCACATTGTTGCCAGTGGCGTTCCGTGAGCGCTCATGCACTGTTCCAGCCCCCGGGAGACAGCGCTGCTCCTGGGGACGCTGTGAGGGCCGCGACCCGGACGCACCGCCGGCCCGGAGGTCTGGAGGTGCCCCGCTGGAGGAGGGAAGGAGCCGCCCCAAACCCGGGCAGGGGCAGCAGTGGCTGGGCAGCGGAGAGCGCAAGAACCAAAGGTCCCACAGCCGGGTTCCGTGCTGGGACCCCTCCTCCATCCCCTAGCCCCAGTCAGTCCTCAAAAATGACCTCGGTCCCCTCAGCAGCAGCCAGCCTGAGGGCAGTAGGGTCAGACGGGCAGCCCGGAGGTTCTTCTTCCAGAATCCCTGCAGCTGGCTCCTTCTTCATCATACTCCTCAAGAAGCCTCCTCCAACCCTGCTCCTGGCCGTAGGGCCTCCCCCGTAACTCCCCACTAAATTGCCCGGTTCCGTTTGTCTACTAAAATCACGCCCGGCTTGGACTCCCAGGCGTCTGTCTACTCGGTTCTAGGCTGTCAGTCTGTCTTCTCCGCAGGCTTCCCGGGGCCGAGCAGGGAGCCCGGGGCACTCAGCAAATACATTTGGTTGGCAACAGCTCCGGTCAGACCCTGGACGAGTTCCTGGGGGCCCACAGGTGCTCTGTGACTTGACCGATCCCACAGTGACGGGGACAGTGCTGGGCACAGAGGTGCGGGCCATGGCCACCCGTGTGCCCGGCTCCCAGTAAAGAATCCACACACCTGGGTCCTCCCCGACATTTAGGTCTTCTCCTGTAACGAGGACGCTGACGGTGCGGAGGCACAGCACGATGTCAGAAACGCCTTCCTCTCGCTCCATCAGGTCTCGCCACCCGGGAAGAAACGGACGCGGGGAGGCTTCCTGAATCGCTAACATTTCACCTTCGCCGAGCAGTTCTGGATTCTTTCCGTGCCCACGAACGACATGAGCGCTTCAGAAAATGATTTAAAACAAAAGGCATCCCAGAGTATCGCCGAGAACCGTCAGCAAGTCTCGTTAATGAGACACCGATGCGGAAATTACCACGGTCCCTTTTCGCTGCGAGACGCTGTAATTAAGCCATTGTGCGTCCGTATCGTTTAGCAAACGAACCATCACACCGTGCCCTTCCAGCCGCTGCTCCTCTGCAGTGGGGCCCAGGCCCGAGCCAGCGAGCCTGGTACCCAGCTTGACCAGCACCAGGTTCCGAGCCACACTCGGGGTGGTGGGCGGCCTTGTACGAGGGGGTGTCAGAGTGGTAGCAGCTGACCTAGTGCCCACAGGCCACAGGCGCGGAGGGCAGGCGACTGAGAAACACTCAGACCACGCTCCCTCCTGACCGAGTGGTGTCCTTAGTTCAGCACCGGGACCTGGGCACCTCGCACGTGCCGGGTTCCGTGCTGGACACCGGGGCACCTGGGTCACACAGCCCGGATGCAGGGGCGTCTGCTGCCCGTCCACAGGCAGCCAGAGACCATCACAAGAGGAACTTGTAGGGAGAGGAGGGCTGGGGGCTGCTGGCGAGGGGTTGGGCCTGGAGAGCAGCTCGTGGGTCTGGTGGCGCCTCTGGACAGAGCAGACCCAGGGCAGCACGGCCTGCAGCCCTCCCACGCTCCAGGGCTGGCCTTATCTGCGGCCAGCAGATGGTGGGTGCACTTGTGTGAGTGACGCCGAGCAGACAGTTTCTAAACAGCTGCAGGTCTGTTTACAGGGCAGATGTGAGACAGCTGGGCCGGTGCGTTCTGATGTCAGTGCCAGCAGGCTCCTCGGCTAATGGGCCTCGGCCTGCTGGGGAGAGCAGGCAGTGGAGGGCCGGTGCACGGCCGTCTCTGGCTCATTTACATCACAGTCCCCAGAGCAAGTGTTCCAGAATCTTCGCCGCCCCATGTCCTGCCTGCCTGATGGCAGAGTCGCAGGGGAACGAAAGGGAAGCAGCTGGAGCGGAGAGATAGCAGGGCCCTTCCTCCTGGCAGGGGTCCCTCCGGGGGCTCCCTGCCTCTCCCCCCCAGTTCGTGCTGTGTGAGGCGCAGAAGCAAATGGACCTGAAACCCCGTGTGGTCTGCCCACGCGTGTCCATGTGGCCACGCTCCCCGCCACGTGTGGCTCAGCTCCGTACCTGAAGGGAGCGAGCAGCCGACCATACAGGTAACAGTCCGTTCCTTTAAAAACATAAATCCCAAACCCCGAATGGCAGAGTGCGGGGCATTGGAAAGCTGGACGCTACAAACGGGCGTCTGCCTGTGCGGCAGCCTCCGCACAATTCAGGGGCTCGAAACGCGTCTTAGTTTAGAAACTACAGAGGGATCGGCCCCCACCGCAGACCTACGCCCCCGTGCACGCTGGTGTCTGCAAAGGTTCATGCAGTTCTCAGAAAGCCTCGCCCGGGGTCGGAGGCCACGCTGCGGCCGGTGTGAGCGTTCGCTCTCGAGGGCGGCCCCAGGCAGAGGAGACCTGTTTCTGAGCGTTGCCTCCGAGTCCCCTTCAGGCCAGACCTTCAGTGTCTGGGAGCAGACCTGCCGGGCAGGGGCCTCACTGCGGCTGGAGGGGCTGGTGTTCAAGGGCTGCTTGGGTGCAGACGGGTCAGCACCAGAGCCTCACAGGGCGGGTGGGGCCTGGGTCGGGGCCCGGGCAGGGCTTCCCAGGAGAGCAGAGGCTGAACCGTCTGCCGTGCATTTAAATGGGTATTTCAGTCTCTCTCTTCCCCACGCGCTTTTAAACTAAAGTGACGTGTGTGTCTGGCAGGACGCCCACCTCTGCATCCTCTGAAAACTCGTGTGCCCTCCTCTGAGAATCGCCTGCCGCCAGCCCCCCGGGCCCAGCCCCCCGCCCCCCGCCGTGTGTGCTCCCCGGTGGCACGAGGGGTCTGGGCGGCTTGTCTCCTGTGGTCCTTGTCACCTGTCAGGGCGCCCGGAGCCGCACCTGTCTCCTCTGATGGCTCCAGCCGCGGCCGCCGTGCCTCCCGGCCTGTCATTCCCTCACTCACGTCGCTTCACAAAGACAGTTCATAAAAATAGACTGTGCTCAGAGTGCTTTCTGCCTTTTTAACTCAGCAGACTCCATCAGCTGTTTCCTCTTAACGCCTTTTCCATCAGTAGATCTTTCTTAGAGAAATTTAGGTTGATAGTTTTTTTTTTTTTCGGAAGAGCAGAAAATCCCTCTATATCCCCACCCTATGGCACTTGAAGAAATTCTTCAGGCACTTGGCACGTCGTCCTTGAAAGCGGCATCTCGCCCAGGGTTCCCAGAAACACGGAGACCGCGCCCTTCTGTGCTTTCCCGGGAAACGTCCGCTCCTGTCGGTGTGCGGCCAGATGGACTCACCGCGTGAGCACGCAGCTCACTCCGCATTTAGTAACACGAGCCCGTGGCCACCGACGAAAAGAGGCAACTATTTATTCACATTTTCAAATGGGTCTCACAGAGGTGTTCGCCAGGAGGAAAACAATTCAAAAGGAAAAAGGTAGCAGCGCACTTCCGACCGTCCGGGCGGGTCCGGATGCGTAACAGGCAGAAGGAGAAGAAGGGGAGGGGCGTGGATGCTCCTTTGGCTAAAGCGTCCTCCCCCCCACACACCCCTGTACCCCATCTGCAGAGAATAAAGAATCCGCCCTCACAAATCAAAGTGACGACCGGACAGTGACGTGCCTGCTCCGTCGTCACTGCGGTGCCCAGGGCCGGCGCCCCTACCCAGGCTCCAGGAGCTCCCCTGGGTGACGGGAGCGCTGCGCCGGGTCTCGGGGCTGCGTGCGGCGCTGCCCGGCCCTGCTGCCGGGCGCACTGTGACTCCTCACGGGGGCCCTCTTCCTGCCAGCACAAAGCCGCCAGGACCGAGGGGTTGAATGCCCGCTGCGAGATGCGTGGCAGCCTCCGGAAAACGCCAGCATGCCCGCGCGAGGGAATGAAAGCCAGCAAGTGAGCAAGAACTTGCTGCTGCCGGTGACAATGGCGTCGTGGGGACCCCAGGGCTCCCGGGAACCCACACTGAGAACCGCTGCTTTCGCTCAGCATCTCCGTTCCCCGATGGGCAACACCCTGCGGGCACAGAAGGCCGGTGGTGGGTGCTCGCACCCGCCGCGCTGGAGAGCCCGCCGCCCCGCCAGAAGGGGGCAGCAGCGGTCTGTCCCCGCGGCCTGCAAACCGGCTCCGCCCAGCCCGGGGGCGCAGAGATGTAGAAGCTGCGGCCGCCAGGGACAGTGTCCAGGTTCTAACCACCAGTGCGCGGAACCAGAACACGGCTCTGAAGTCACGGCCGGTGACCATGGACGGGTCCCCCGCCCACCTGAGCCTCCACAATGATTGGTTTGGCGGCAGGGCGCCTCTGGCTCACACGGTAACCAGTTCTGTCTGGCCCACGGAGCAAAAGTTCCTGGGATTTTAGACTTTGAGGAAGAGGGTATTCCAGGGAGATGAACTCGGGGGACTTAGAGGGTCTTCATAAAAACTTTCTCTCTTTTTTTGGTGTTATATGAAGAAGGTATTGCCTTTTCAAGATTTTATTTATTTACTTATTTATTTATTTGGAGGGGAAGGGAGGGAGAAGGGGGTAAGAGAAACGTCAAGAGCAGGCAGGACGCTCCTTCCGCCGAAGCCCGCTGCCCACACCCGTGTCCTGTGCAGAGGTTGGGATCTGCGGTCAGTCGGCGGGAACGTCCACCGGTGGTGACAGCGCTAAGAATAAAATGCCAGCACACTGCCCAGGCGGCCGCAGAAGTCAGTGCCGAGGGCCCCGGAGGCCGGTGCGAGGTTTTGGTGCAGTGTGTCAAACCCAGTCCGCGTGGACCAGGGTTTAACGAGCTCTGGACGAGCTGCCATTCCGGCCGCGCTGGGGCGGCAGGAGCACCGTCTGCAGGAAGCACGCAACCCCAGCGGGAGGCACGGGACGTGCGCCCTGGCATTTTCAGTGACGGAGAAAGAGAACAGAAAAGGAGGCGTGAACACTCATTCGCAAAGAACTTGGTGGATTCAGACAATGGGGCTCAGGAACCATGCACATTTGCATAATTGAAATATCTAATTTCGGAATTGTGGATTATCAAGTGTAACAGTATGTAATTCATTATCTTCTCCCTTTCTCTCATTAAGTGATCTTGGAAGTCCTCTGTCTCAATGACAGTGAGCGATCGTCAACCCAAGCACGGCGGAAGTAGAGGGAGCTTTTTAATGGGGTTAATAGACAAAGATATACTCCATTCATGAAGGAAATACAATGAAATTGTCACCAAATACACCTCTAGTTAGGGTTTTTAAAAAATGTCCTTTGTGTGCCTGACTAGTGCTGACCCTTCGCATTTCTTTGGAATTGCTTACTGCATAAATCATTGCTGAGATGCTAGAAAACTGTAAAAAGCAGGAATAACGGAACCAGCCACCTATAAATGAATTAAATGCAAAAATGTAACAGATCCACCTGGCAGACAGTTGTCTTTTTATTTGCTGGGTATTTTAAAGTAAGAAGCTCTGAATGAGCAAAAACGGGTTTCTTGGAAACGCAGGTAGAGAACAGGAAGCTCTTTCAGGCTCCCGGGAAAGGGTGTTTCCCCCTCCAGGACCGGATTTCAGAGCTCCCCTTGCCTTTTCCAGGATGGGTCGGGCCCCTCTCAACACTTACGGAAGGGGACAGAGAGCCCAGGCCAACACGTGGCCCCTGCCCAGCTACCAGCCACGCCTTCCCCGGTCATCGGGCCTTTTCTGGGCTCTGAGCTCTCTGCACGACCCCTCACTCGGACCAGAGGTATTGCGCTCCTGCCCCAAGGCCAGCCGGCACACTGTCACCCTGGCCTCAACCCTCTCCCGAGAACCCCCCCAGGCTGGCTCCTGCCCAGGCCTCAGAGCTCCGCTGCATCCACCCCGCTCCCCCCACCCACGGTGAGCAGAGACAGGAACCACTCTCCTGGAGCCTCTGCAGAGCGCGCCGCCTGCCACACCCCGATCCATCGGAGCCTGACAAGGCTTGCGTTGTCCTGCCCACCCACCAGACTGGGAGGAAATAAGTCCGTTCTGTCTCAGGGGCCACACCCGGGGTCCCTCGTGGCGGTGTGGAGGGAAGACCCGAGCAGAGCCGGGGAGAAAGGACTGTGCCGCCGGCAAGGCAGGGCCAGTCTGTCAATCTTCCAGGACACTCATGAATCCATAAGCTCCAATTTGCACAGAGCAGCGGGGGCTGCCTCAGATGTCCTCGTCGATTAGATGCAGCTTGATTGGCAGGCCGGGGACATCCGGCACAGACAGTGCGCTGGCCTCGGTCCCAGCGGGGACGCTGTGGTGGAAGGTTCTGTCTGCCTCGCAGGCATGCGGGGCGCAGGGTGAGTGTGACTGGCCGGGACATCAAAGGACCGCTTCAGGGACGGGAGCCACTGATTTCCCCCAGGAGCCGGGGCCTGGTGGCCCGCGGTTCCTGGAAACCAGCCAGCCAGCCGGGTGCCGGGTGCGGCCGACCCAAGGAGAACAGCGTGTTCTGGTTCAGCATGCGTGTCCACAGTAACTGAGGCCATGGGGCCAGCGTGGGGGGCCTCGGGGGGCGAGCACCGTCGCCCTGTGCATGGAAAACACCCCATCTCCTTTCCGGGAAACCCCCTGACTTGATTCAGTCCCAGTGCTTTCACTGGAGCCAAAAGGGTCCAGGGGTGGCCATGTGACCACACGCAGCCAATCAGAGTGTCTCATCCTCTGGGTTCCAATAATGGGCTCAGGGATCCGCTCCAGACCCAGATCAGGTCAACGAGACCCCGTCCAGGTTCTTCCTTGTGATCTTAGCATTTAGGAGGGCGCCCGGCCCCTAGTGGGCGCTCCGTAAGTATCTGATGAGTGGACATCATTGTGTGTTGTTCCACACGTTGCAGATATATGTATGTATTTGGCAACGGTTTCACCAATGTTTATAATTACCATCTCTGTAGTTTCCCTCGTTTTTCGGAGGGAGGGGGTGTTTCCCTCGACAGATGGCGCGTTTCTCCAGGGCCGGGACGGCCTCCCTGAGCACGAGCACGTGCACCTGCTCACTCAGAAGGACCGCAGGGAGGCACGCTGGGGACGGGGGTCCTCGGGCCCTGACTCGGAAACTCGGCAGGGTCTCGGGCACCCCACGGATGACCAGGGGATCTTTGAAATTCAGGTTGTGGGAAAACCCGGCAGGGAGTCCAAGGGTGACACTGAGTCTGTCTGTGCCGCCCGTGAGTGACGCCGCCCGGCCGCAGGACAGGAGAGACCATGGAACTCAGGAGCTCTGCGTCCTGAGTGGACACTGCAGCGCTAGGGGTGCTTGACGCTTCCGAGACCAGTGAGTAAACGCAGAACGTGAGAGCCGGGCTTCTCGCCGTGAGAAAGCTGTAAGTAAAGAGAGGGAGCATATGGGGGTGAAGCCTGGGGCTGGTCAGAATCAGGGGCGGCTCTCCCAATCCTGTTTGTAACAGGAAGGTGGGCGGGCAGGTGGGCATGCAGGCGGAAGGATGGGTGTGTGTGCGTGGGCACCTGGGTTAGGGTGCTGGCGGTACTGCCCACTCTCTCTAGTCTGTGGGCTCAGGGGCAGTGACACCTCAGCAGGAACTAGAGCACCCGGCACCGAGGCATGCAAGGTGGGTGCTGTGCGAGACGGCGTCCCTCGAAGCCCCCGTGCGGCCGTTTCAGGATGTTCTCCGCCTGGGGCACCTGGACACACGCCAAGCCCGGCTGGAGGCAGGACGTTCCGACTGGGGCTCCACGGAAACCTTCCAGTCCTCAATGAGGTCCGTATTCTAAAGGAACAGGAAATTAAAGGAAAAACACACCATAAATAAGTTTTATTCCAGATTGGTTTATTGCAGCTCCTGAAGATTCATCTACAAGGAACTGAAGGCCGTCGTGGCCTCTCTCGGGGACTGCCGCCGTCTCCCGGGACTCTGGGTCAGGCTCTGTCCCACCGTCCTCCTCCAGCCAGCTGACCACAAATGTGGTACCAGAATTTAGGGACATGTTTGACGCCACAGGGACGTGTACTGACAAATGCCTCACGCCCAGATGAGCCATCACCCCTCTGTCTCATCTCCAAGTTCAGAGTCGCAGCGTCGGCCTCTGGCCCGTCAGAGGGGGGTGTGGCTGCCGTCCATGTGCAGAGTGAAGAGTGGAGTCGTGTCGGGTCCCACATGTCCTGCCAGGGACATTGTCCTTGGAGGACTTCGGGGGACAGTCTGGTGACGCCCAGCTGACAGTGGGCCCCCTCATTAGCCTCTTTGCGCCCAGAGTCCAGAGCTTCTGAGAGAGAGAGAGCCTGTGATGTCCCCCAAACAGAGAGAAGTTCCAGATGATGCTGGAACCAGGTCCTAGCCGGATGTAAGTTTTCACCCACGAGTGACAAATGGCCAGGGGCACTCGCTGGCTGGCACGGTACACGTGTCTGAATTCGTAAGAAAATGCCAGCCTATCGATATTGCCGGGATTGACTGTGGCGTCCCACCGGCATTGTCGGGGGGCTCCGGGTCCCCACGTTCTCGCCAGCGTCTGCCTGTGCTCCGGTGTCCCGGGGGAGGTGTGCCATTTGAACACGTGTGTGCCATCTCTCATCCCGGCCCGGCCCGCACTTGTGTTTCCCGAACGGCGCACACGTCTCCCCACACGCCTACTTCCCAGCCTGGCTCTTCTTCGGGGAAAACCCTTTCCCCGTCTTTGGCCCGTCCACACTCAATGATATCTGTTCTTACTGCCGTTGAGTGTGGTTTATTGTTTCAACCTCAGATATGCTGTGTGCAAATACTCTCTTCCCGTCTGCAGTCTTTTCGTCTTCTTAACCGTCTTTTGCAGATCAAACATTTTTAATTTCGATGAAGTTCCATGCATCAACTTGTTTTTTTAATGCGTCACGCCCCCAGGGTTGGGTTCCGGAACTATTTGCTCTGTCCTAGGTCCCTCCTCCGGAGACGAGAGGAGCAGGCACTGTTCTGGGCAGGGAATGACGGTCTGGGCTGTAAATCTGGCAGGAGGCTTTTAAAGAGATTTACGTCTCAAAGCAGCAGAGAAAGAATTTATAGTGACAAGTCTTCTAAAGGGAGTGCACTGTGGACGGGAGGGGAGGTGCCTGGGTGCTGAGACCCTCTGGCCCCCGTGAGGGCCACCAGCTGGAGGCGGAGCTGGAGCAGGGGCAGCCTGGCGGGTGCGGGGGCGTTGGGTCGGGCTGGCCCAGGAAAGCCGTTTCCCGCAGGAGCTCGGCAGTTGGCGGAGCCTGTCCTCCATCACAGGCTGGGATCCTCCCAGAGCAAAGAAACGCAGGCTGTCCACGAAAAGCTTTGCCTAAGGCATTTCCGGTGAGGACCCCGCAGGAAGCAGGGCGCGCTCAACTGGGTGATGTGAAAACAGATGCACAGAGGAACTCGTGAGCAGGCAGGCCATCTTTTAACACCCAAAGAAACGCAAAAAGACCCCAGGGCTAGTCAGGGTGCAGGAGTCCACGTGTCGTGTGCCCGGAACCGGGAAATGGGGACTCTGGGACTGCGCCATCTGACACGGCGGTGGCCTTTGGCAGAGGGATGCAGGCCAACTCCCCTGACCCACAGTGAGGGCGCCGGGGAGCCCAGTTCCAGGTGGCCTGGCCACAGTCCATTGGCCTTGGGTTCCGAAACCTCTCGGGCTCCCTCCTGGCTTGGAGAGGGGGTCCCAGGGGTGGAGGACAAGGTCCTCAAGCGCTCCAGGGACAGGTGGCACCGCCCAGCCGGGGTCCTCCTCGCCCAGCCCTCCCGCCGTGCACAAGCCCAAACGTACACATCGAGGGAAGCCTGCAAGGTCGGCCTTCGGTTTCCTCTCCAAATTCCTCAGATTGTTTGACACAGTTTGGCCTTATTAAAAAAAAATAATAAAAAAATAACTAGATGTTGAAATGGCCAGTGTCCACCTTCAAAAGTCACCCCAAATCTCATTTCCTCCCTTACCACTGGCTCTCAAGTGGAAACCTGGATGTTCCCTCGCAGACTCAGCATTTCCGCAGCTGCAGCCACGGCCTCGGAGGACCGGCGAGACTGAGATTACCGTGTGCGACACACTCCCCTTGGAAGCGACAGACGGCTTGCGAAGCCTCAAGTAGTGAGACGGGGGTCTTTCCACAACTCGGGGATCCCTGGGCACTCGGTCGGCTCTGGAAAGACAGACGGACGACAGCCGCTTCCTCCCGCACACGTCAGCCCTTCAGGGAGCCCCTGCGGGGCTGAGTGCTACTCCAGCAGACCGTCACCAAGGCCACGTAAGAGCAGTGTTCCACCCAGGGCTCTCAAAGACGAAGAGACGTTTGTAACCAAACACTGAGGACCGGGTCCGGGTGGCCGGGGAGTGTGGCCCTCCCCCCAGGCGAGCGGGAAGACACGCTCCCAGGGGCCAAGTCACCCCCAGAAGCCGGGCTGAAATCTCCAAACGTTTCCGTCAGTGCAGGGATCAGACTCCAAGTCACCAACGACCTCTCTAGTCAGAACTGATTTCAGAGAAAATAAAAAGTCACCCCCTCAACTTGGACATCGCTCGGGCTCGGGATGGGCCTCTCCCGTGTGCCGTGTGCCGCTACACGGTGCCACATCCGGGCGGAGTTGTCCTGGAACCACAGGCATTTTTGGGTCTGGAGCGAGCTTACAGGGGGATGAGACGAGTCACTTCCCGGCCGGGCTGGCTCTGGGAGGCCCCAAGCGTCGTCCCAGCTGGCGCGTGGAGAATTAACAAACACAGCGGCGGTCGCTCAGATTCCGAGGGAGATCCCCTTCCTTGCTGTGCTGTCAGCCCCCCAGCCCCAGCATTACCTTCTGTTTGCTCTCAGATCAGGGGCTATGAGAGCCTCGACCGGTGCCGACTCTCAGCTGCGGCCGATGGAATTTAAAAGCCGGGCTTGGCGAGCACAGGAGACTGGAGGCTGAAATGTTAGGTTTGCATTGCAGATTAAAAGACGGCGGTGACATTTCACGGTAATGTGAACAGGAGGAGTAAGAATAACCAAAATGATGTCCCCGGGGCTGAGGGATGTGTCGGTGACATTAGGTGACTTCTGACTAGTTTTTGAAAGGAAGGGAGATATTAAAGGGATGGATGTCTGTCCCCGGGGAACTCCTCGTGGGTGTTATTTTTGGCCCCAGGAAAAATGGGCGGTGAGCGTGGGGACCCTTCCCTAGTGGCCTGTGAGCCTCCGCAGCCTCTCCCCTCCCCCGCCGGCCTGCTGCACTCCCTCCCCTCAGCCCCATGCCAGTGCCCCCAGCCTGCGTGGCCTTCTGTCCTGTCCGTGGGTCCTGCAGAAACAGTTTCACACCAAAGCTGAGCTCCTCTGTATGGAGACATCAGTCGGCATTCACTTGATCTAATACAATGGGTCAGGCACCCACTCCTGCATCACCTAGTGCCCGGTGTCACCACGGGGGTCCAGGGTCACTACTCATACAGCCTGGCAGGATGGGGGCCGGGCGGGGCCACTGTCCCTGGCCTGGGGAGAGGACAGCCTTTGATGCCATCAAGCGATTTCATTGTTCATCAGACCCTTTCATCTCCCTCGTCTCCGAGAGCGACCCTGACACGCCCTCTCTCGCTGTGTCCCCAGAAGAAGCTCATAGACCAGGAGCCGCTCTGGCCCCTTCGCTGCCACTCCTTCTCCATAGCCCTTTTTGTCCTTGTACCCTCATCACCGTGGGAACAGGAGATGCTGTTACCGGGGCAACCCAGAGCTGCCTAGGCGTGTGGTCCAGCCCTGCAGGCAGGCGAGGGGACACACGGGCCCCAGGCCTGTCTTCTCCTAACGCTAAGACCTCCCCCCGGCGTCTTCCTTGGTGACTGACATCACCTGTTTGCTGGTTTGCGTTCCCTGATGTAACGCTTCTCAGTTCAACGCAAAACTCAGAACGCCCTCTGTCACCCAGCGATACTGTAACAAAGGTGACGGCCAGCCCTGCCGTGGGGGACGACGCAGTGCAGAGTCCAGGCGGTGGCCTGTCCTTCCCGTCGACGCTCCCCCTCGTCGCACACAAACTCCCCTCCGTCCCCCGGTCCTGGGGTCGTGAGGGTGACGGTGGTGCTCGCCCCAAAGGGTCGTTGAGGGAACCCATGCACTCGAGCTGTGCACCCCTCTCCCCTGCAGGGGGCGCCCTCCTCGCCGTTTTGCAGAGATGGGTGTCCTGGCTCTGGCAGAAAGGGGGTCTCAGGCCCCTCCCTCATTTTCCCAGCCTTTCCTGCACGGCCCTCCGAGCCCTTGTCTGCAGACGGACGCGGAGAGGGAAGGACAGGCCTCCGGGGTGGTGGGCGGGGCCTCCTTGGTCACCCGGCGCCCCGCGGGCTCCGAGCTGTTTTGTAATTTCTCAGCAAGCAGCAGCTAATTAAAAACACACAATTAGCAATCGTGTTAATTATAAGCTGCTCTCCCCCAAAAGGACTTAAAATGCAGTTAAAACGGAGGCGACGAGACAGAGGGAAACGCGCAGAAATGAAGGGCGGACGCTCGCGCGAGGTCGTCGGACAGACGGTGAGCTATCGGCGATGGGACCAAGTGGGGTGTCTGCCCGCCACCCCGCTTTGAGGAAGAGGAGGAGAGCCCGGCTCGGCGAACTCCGACCTGCTTCTCCGCAGAGTCCCTCAAGACAGGATGGGGTGAGGTCGGTCCTCGGGAGCGCAGAGCAGGGTGTCTACTGAACGATCGTAAACGTGATCATTTACAGCCAATTACCAATGCTTCCTCTGGCCTCGGACTCCCACGCCACGCTCTTGCGCTGTCTGGACGTGTTTATAATTGCCTGGAAGGGGTCTTGGACAACACACACTTGCACTGGGTCAGAGAACCTTGACGTGACCCAAATTCTATAGACGAGTATTTATTTCTGTTGTTGGTGCAAAATATCGGAGTAATTTGATCTCCTGCTGAATGGGAAAACCAGAAGAGGGAAAGGCAGGACTCCTGCCTTTTTAAATTCTAGCTAAATAATTCAAAGGAGCTTGGATAAAATCTATGATACAAAATAAAACTACCCGGGAACCCTTCAAGGCCATCTATTATGCAACAGCAGGGGGTGAGGCTGAGAATGTTAATAAGATTGTGGGGGTGGGGGGCCTGCCCAGGTGTGGTCACTAACAAGGGCATTCTTCACCCCGTGGAGTCTGGAACTCGGAACTCCTCGGCCGGGAGCCCCTGCCCAGACCTGCCTCTTCTGGGGGGTGGGGGTGCTGGAGCCACAGGGCACTGGGCCAGGGTTGGCCCGGTGGGGCCCTGCCTCCCTCCCTCGCTGCTTTCGCCCACATGTGTGCTCAGTAAGCGCCATTTTCAAAACCAACCAAACGAAGCCAGGAACACATACTAGAATGTTCACCCCATTTCTGTATTCCACATTTCCTTCCGGTCCATTTGAAGCCTCCAAAGTGGAGGGACCGCAGTCTTGCAAGAAGGGGGCACCTCCTGACGTCCCCTTCTGCTCTCCAGACACCATGCGCAAGGAGGGGAGCCGTGGGTGGGACGAGGGACCTCACCGGTGTGAGTCCTAGACGCCCGAAGTTCTGGGAAGAGCCACAGTCTCAAGCACACGGGGTGCCTGCCCCTGAGAGCTGACCTGAGGCAGGGCCAGTGCAGCCGGGGTCGTGCGCGCGGGGGACCTGGGTCCCCAGGACTGCGCACATAACACCGTGAGAGGCCAGCTGTCGGGCACATTGACCGTGAGCCCACACACTGTCCACGGACATGCCGTCCGCCCCAAACAGGACGGTGGGGTGGATCTGGGGAATGATGTGGAAAACGCTGAAAAGGCACATTGGGCAGAAGAGGGAGCCCTGTGTCTGCCTCAGCCCCGGAGTGCGGACCCCCCACCCCACCTCCGGCGGGGACCGCGGTTGGCTCCCCCCACCCCCAGTCCAATGCCAGGTTTGTGGGGTTTGCACTGGAGGGAGGAAAGCAATCCGTCATCTCCTACAGGGTGGGGATTGATTGACTTCTGTGTGTTCCAAACAGCATCGCGTGGACAACTCACCAGTGTGGCTGCCTCTGCACGGCAGCCATATAGAGTCCTCAGCAAGGACCTGGTGACCAAGGACCCAGGGCCCCCAGGGTCCAGCCCTCAAGCTCTGCATCCTGGCCACACCTACTAACCCGGGGTGATGGGGGCTTGAATGAGAAATCAGGTTGATGTCTAGAAAACAGGGACCTTTGACCCCAGCCCCTGTGCACCTGGGCCCGTAGACTGACAGTTTACTCTCGTCTGGTTCTAAAGGACGTCCCCTCCTTACAGGTAGCCAGCAGGGGAGTGGCTTCCTGGAACCAAGGGATTCCCTGTGTCTTCTGCATAGCTCGGTGGCTTTGACGTGAGGACCACACTGTGTGGCCCGTGGACGGGCAGCGTCCACTCCTGACTCGGGGTGTGGCTGTGGTTGTGGTTGCCTTTTCACCGGCCTGACTGGTGTGCCCGCGGTGTGAGCCATCAGTGCTGTCTGGTCTCTGCAGCCGGGAACGTCCCCCTGGACTCCGCCTGTCAGGTCAGCCTCGTGCAGTGCCGATGAAAAAGGGACTTCGAGAGGCCAAACCCAAGGACAATCACCTTTCAAGCTTCCACTTATATCACTCAGGCTGCTGCCCCCGGGGGCCAAGCAAGTCACAGAGCCAGCCTGTGTTCCGACGGTGCAGCAAGACGCCACCTCTGGGTGGAGGACTTACAGGGTCACTCACCGCAAGGGCAGGGATCCAGGGAGGGGCTGCGTGTGGCCGGCTTTGCCCTCTACCACCTGTCACTCCCAATGACGGCTGTCCATCCCAATGCGATATTCACCACACTCTCACGATGCCCAGTCCTGTCCCTGACGGCCACTGCCCAAGGAGCCTGCCTCCCAAAGGGCACAGGATGGACCGAGGGGCTAGCAAACCTTTCCCACATGTGGGGAGCCCCTGAGAGGTGGGGTCTGCTTGTTACCGCAGCATGAGGTTGCTCCTGCTGACAAACCCACTCTACACGGCCACCCCCATGTGTAAGCGTGGCCTGCCAGGCCGACGCCCGGCTCGGGCCATCACATGGGGATGTCCTTTTCTGTTTGTCAGGGTGCGGAGCAGCAAAGCCTATCAGTGAGGCCCCTGTCGCTTTCGATAAATTAATTAGCCAACGGCAGGCTTCGTAGGATCACTTGTTGTTTCAGAAGGTGGCTGTTGTAATTAACCTTCCACGCAGCTGCCCGCGTCCAGCCTCGTGACAAAGCAATTTCCTGCACCAGCATGGAGCCGCCTCGAACGAGCGTTCTTTCTATTCCAATCGCCTTCCACGTCCATCACCAGCGTTCGCCCAGCACGAAGCCTGCCCCACGCCGAAGGCAGACTCACACCCGAGCGCTCCGCCGAGCACGTGCAGAGGCGTCTGGAGCTTGCACGAGCGAGCCTGGCCCCGCGCTCGAAGTGGGGCCTCAGGAGGAAGGATGGGCTGCCCTCAGCTGGCGACGGATTCCTCGTCTGATCGGCATCAGGAGTCGTCCAGGCAGTTCTTTCAAATCCCTTCTTATTATCCTCTATGTGTTTATGTCCTTTGAAAACCCCAATATCCCCAGTCGCTTCTGTGCCCATCTCCACCCCGCTGCAGGGCCACACAATTATCGGGGCACCACCTGGGAAGAGCCCCCTCGCCGGCGCAGATGCCGCATGCTTCGGGTAGCCCGAAGGCCCCGGAAAGGCCCGACCGAGCCGCGTCCCTGGGTGAGGAGATTTCATCTTTCCGAAGGCCTGCCTGTCATCGCGCCTGGGTTATCTGCCCATTAAACTGTGGTCCCTGCAGTGGGGCACCTCTCCAGAGACAGCAGGCTGGAAGAGCTCGGCAAACGAGAGACTGTCTGCATGATAAGCAGCTCCGGCCACTGGAGAGTGAGACGGGCATTAACGGTAGGCCAGTTTCTGCGTCTGCAAACAGCCCCGAGTGCCCCCGCCAAGCTGGAAACTGCGGGATGTTAGCACCTGCAGGAAAACGTATACACACACACACACACGTTTGTGTTTTTATTTCCATATATTATCTAGAGAGTCTGGATTAACAGAAGCCCGGTTTCACGCAGGAAATTACCAGCAGTGGCCGAACAGGACAGAAAATGCTCGCTCAGTGGACGGGGGAGGGTGGCAGAGCTGACTTCCCCCAGTGGGAGTGGAGTCCGGGGGCCAGGGACCTATTGGCACCGGGACGATCTTTGTGGCTGAGACCAGAGAGGCAGGTGGAGACAGAAGCGTGGGAGTCCTGGTGTGGGCCCAGGGGGACCGAGAGGACAGAGCCCAGAGTCATGCAGGACAGGATTCCGCAGCCAGTGGGTTCCTCTGATCCAGGGCTGACGCACTTGGGGCTGGCTGCTGTGGGACATGTGTCCAGGGTCTTGGGCTGTGATGTCCCTCTGCCCGGAAGCAGGGACCTACCTCTCTATTAACCGACACAAAAACCCCTGGAAAGGCATGCAAGGCCGTGCGGGTGCCAACGTCCCCAGGAGCAGGGTGAAAACTCCCTTGTCACTGCAGAGGACGGGTGGGCTGGAACTCGGCCCCACCTTGGAGTCTTCTTCCCCGCCCAGCGATTGGAGACCCTGCTCCCCCAAACCCTCAGCCCTCCCCCCACCACGGCCCACCTCCCACAAGGTCAGTCCAAGAGAGGCAGGCAGCCCCCCAGGAGACGGAAGGAACTGTCCTGGACACCCGACATTTCACAGTGACTAAAACAGGGCCGCTCCTGTGCCTCCAGGGGTGGGGCAGGCAGCATGGTCGCCGAGTGCAAATTGGATGCAATTGCATCATCAGATAAAAGAAGTTTTAATCCTTCCAGCTTTCGGGGTAGAAAACAATAGATCCACATATGTCTTCTGGACTGCGGAGAATTTTTCTTCCCTAAGCACCAGGAAGACGTCAGTGAGCAGGTGGGAGAGGCAGAGCGTGTATTTAATACCGCCCGCAGCAGAGGCAGCTGCCTGCTCTGCGAGGCTCCCTGACAAACGTGGCGGTGAGCGGCCCCACCAAACACTCCTGGGGATCAGAACGCAGTCTGTCGTTAGCCCCACGTGATTTAGTGAGATCCATGCCCCGCTGGTTTGCCATAAATTAGAGACGGAGTGTCGTCTTGTGGTCTGGTGTGAATTGCAGGGAGACAGAGATGAATTAACTTCACAGGTGTTCAGAAACATTGTATTAGGATCACCCGAGCAGAACGGAAGGGAGGGGGTTATTAAGGAAAGGGAGGGAGCTCCAGGCGGGAGTGACAGGAGAAGCAGGGCTGAGCCGGGCGGGGGGCCACCAGCTGCCCCAGCAGCACCCCCACCAGGCTCCGCCCCCACCAGGCTCCGCCCCACCAGGCTCCGCCCCCACAGGCTCCGCCCCCACAGATGCCCTGCCAGTCCCAGGGATCAAAGGAAGCGTGAGCAGCGGCCTGTCCAGGTGTTCCCCTGTCCCGGCTTCTCACGTTCACACGCACAGAGAGGTCAGCCCAGACACTGAACTATGCCTGGGAGGCAAAGATGGTGGCAGTGGAGGGGCTGTGCCCGCTGGAAGGCGTGGGCCTTCCCTGCCCCTGTTTCACGAGGCTCCAAAGATCTGGAGTCTTATGGGAGATTTTCCTGTTTTGAATCTTCGACACCAATGCCACTAAATTTACAAAGAACACAGCGTGACAGGAGAAAGCAAGCCTGCAGGTGGACCGCCGGTCAGCCTGCTCCCTTTCCAAAAGCTCCCGGAAGAAGGTGACTTTTACACAAGACTTGGGAGGGGCTCTCCTTGTGGCATCAGTAAGAGGTGGGGGGGTGGCGGCATTACAATTTTCCTTGTTCTGGAAAGTTCTGCTGTGACCCAGCCAATTAGCGTCGGGATCCAGAGGTTCTGCAGGAGAATCTGGGGGAGCTGACCATGGCCGGTACGGCTCCTGGCTCCGGCCCACGGAGGGGCTGTGGGTGACGTCCTCTTTCCTCTCCGAGGACATTGCCCCGTGGCGGCCGGAGGAGGTCATTACTTCCCCCTTCCAGTTGGATTAGCGGTTTCGAGGAGATGCCGCCTTTGACTCTGCGGGAGGAAGACCGTCTTCCTCGTTATCCTGGAAGCCGGGGTGCTTCCCCACGGCGTCCGCGTCCAATTTCTTTGTTTCAAGCCCTCCCGCAACAGGAACGCGAGAGAACCATCTGGACGGGTAGATTCCGAGAGGGGCCGGCTTGGCAGGCGCCGGGGGCTCGGGCTCTGGGCCCTGCGGGGCGGCGCGCTCGGAAACACGCAGACAGACGAGGGCGCCGGTGCCAGGAGCGTCCTCAGATGCTGTCAGGATTTAATTAACGTGACAGGTGACCCGGGGGTGGGAGGCGGGGGCAGGAGCTTGCAGTGGCATTGCCTCCTTTCACCCGACAGTTCCAGCGGAAGCCCCACTGGAGGTCCATCGAAAGGGTTTCTCTGCCCGCTCGCCCTCCGCACCCACCCAGCGGCGCGCCCGCCATGACGTCCCTGGGCCGGTGGCCACCCCGTCGCCGGCCGGGGGAGGAAGAAAGACAAACTTAACAGGCAGCAGCGTTCAGGCGCAACGCGGTCTTTCTCACGGATGCCAGAAGGGTCGGCAGGTGCTCTGGCTCCTGCGTCTTTGTTTCGGGGATAATTAAATGGGCAGGGGAGCGGGAGGGCACCCCCAGGACACTCGGACGCCCCCGACCTGCCCTTCCACCCCGGCGCCACCGTGCCTTCTGGCCACACAGCACTTGTCACAGCAGAGCAGGCGGGTGTCTGTGAAGATGCCCCAGTGACCTCCATCCGAGACCATATGGCCCGGCGACTGGCGGCCTTTTCCTGACTCCGGAGGGGACTCTGCCAACACCCGGATTTTCTGTGCTTCCCCGTCTTCCCCTGAGTCGTGCTCAGGTGACACCCGAAGGTCGGAGGAATGACGCAAGCCGGTCCCATCAGGCTGGTCGGCTGGGTCCAGGCGCCTCAGCAGTGGCGCCCAGACAGACCCGGCACTGGTGTGCTGGGTGGTGACCCTGGCAGGGTGCTCTGGGCCCATGGTGCCCATCCCCAAGATCAGCAGGAATGCCGGGGAGGGGCTGTGTCCCAGCTGGTCTCTGGCCCCCTGACCCCGACGAGGACTCACCTGGGGACACCCGGGGACATTTGGTTCGCAATACACAGGGTCACGTGCACGGCCCCTCCTCCCTCCCTGACTCCCAAAGGCGCAGGCCTTGGAAAGACGCTGTCTGCGTGTGATCCACTGAAACACTCACACACACAGAGCACACGCACACGGGGTGCTCCTCCCTCCCCCGGGCCACGTGTGTTGCCCACGGAGTGGGTTTGATCGCGAGAATAGCCAGGGCCTGCAGCTCAGAACAGGAGCTCAAATCAAAGCAGCGGGGAGTGTCCCCCCTCTCTCACGGGATCACAGGGAAAGACACGGCAACACCGGGGGAAACCCCGAGAACAGCAGCCCCCCAAACCCGGGACCCTCAAATCTCCTTCCTGACAACCGAGAGCTGCCGGTCCGCCCGTGGCTAAGAATATAAAAGTAGGACGAGCCGCGGGAGGTGGGCTTCAAACTGAACACGGCTCCAGGAGAGGCCTTTTCCGAGGGGCCTTTGAAACGGGTGTTTCATGTTCCCGCCTCGGTCTCTCGGTAAAGAGAAGGGACAGTGCCCTGTGTCTCTGATGGCCGCCCCGCCTTACATGCACGGCGCCGCGGAAGCCGGTCCCCAGCCGTGACCGTGTTCTGGGCGAGAACGCGGGGTGACTCGTGGCTGCTCCCTGGATGTGTCATGTCTTCACTGAAATACAGCCATTCGAGAGCCCCGTCTCCGTGAGCTTGTGCTGGTGGGAGGGGGGTTGTGGGGGGTGTGGGAGATGTGGAGGATGTGGGAGGATGTGGGGGGCAGTTTTCTTCTGCTTTGTGAGAGAGCCCACTCCCAGGGGCTATATGTGGAAAATGGGGTTCTTTCCCAGGGACAGCGGGGCCGGACACAGCTCGGCATCCCAGCAGCTCATTCGCCCACACCCAGCCCGCCCGGGATGCCACCAGGTCGTGCCCATCTTCCAGAGCTGGACCCTGACCATGGCCTGACAACCATCTCTGGAAAGTGCCCCCCAACCTCCTGACCTGCCCCCGTCTGGCCCCGGCGCCCTCTCTGCCTGGGCACAGCCGCCCGGGCATCCCTCTGCCAACCCCCGGGGGTCCCTGCCCTCCCCCATCAGGAGCCCCCACCTCCTGGGTATGTCTCCCCATCGGCTTACACCCTGGTTTGAGCCACGTGGATGGCGAGTGTGACCGGAGCGTCCATGGGCTGCGGACAGTGAGGGCCAGGGTCTGCAGGCTCAGGACAGGCTGGGTCCCCATCATTTCAGACTGGGTGCCCCAAGGCACTCGGGCTGGGCCCATTCCAGGGAAGAAATCCCCCCTGGGCCTTCCAAAGCGGGTTCGGCACCAGGGAAGCCGGCTGCAGTGGGGGAAATCTGTCAGCAGGCGCCAGCGTCCAACTGTGGCTCCATCGGCACCGGCGGCAACGCCACGCTGGGCAGGGACGCCAAACACAGGAGCCCCCCTCGCTCCCCAGAGGGCCCCCTCGTACCCCGGCATGGCTCCTCACGCTCGCTGGGCCGCTGCAGCTGATGGGCCAGGGGGTCATCTTCATTCACGGTGCAGCATTGTCTGCACCCATCGTCCCGCCGTTCCCCTTCCCGTCCTCCCTGAGCGCCGGTCGGCTGACCGCTGCGAGTGAACTGCTTTAAAGTCATCTGATGAGTGAGCACGCCTCTGACGGACGGAGAAGCCTCTTCTCTGGAGAAACCTCAGACTGTCAGATGAATGTTTTATTCCGGCGCTGATCCGTCTTCTGTACGGATGTCGCATACCTTCTGCCCACCCCGCCCCCCACCGTCCCTCGGAGCCGCCCGCCGTGAACCAGCCCTGCCCGCTCCAGGGTTGTGATCTCTGGCCTCTGGAGCTGGGGGACGATGGTCTCTGTCATTTAAGCCACCCAGTGGGTGGGGCTTGGTTACGACAGTGCCAGCTAAGGAGACTGAACTGGACGTGAGGTGAACAGGTTTCTGGGGTCGGATGCCAGGGGCCAGCCCGTTGCCCACCGCCCACTCCCACAGACATCCGTCCGCGCCTGTGGCCTCTCAGTGGGCATGGATCAGGACAGGTTACTACTGGGGAACTGGTGACGCTTGTCAACTGCATGGGGACAGCTGGCCGGGTCAGTGGCCCCAAGGACTCACTTGTGGTTAAGAAGACAAGTGGGCGTGAGGGCAGGGGGTCAGCTGATATGCTTGGAAAATGAGAGTTTTGCAAAACACTGTTAAATTGTCACAGGCCAACTGCTCCCACCGTTATGTACAATAAATCTGCGACATTAGCCCCAACCCGGAGGAACAATCTCCTTATTCAAAACGTATGCGATTAATAAAAGATGAACCTTTTTATTCCTCGGCTCCGGCCCTTCCAAATACTAATTATATTTCTCGCTTTTTATTCATGCAAAGGTTTTGACATGAATGCCACCACGGTTCAGGAAATCCACGGCGGCGTGTCGCGCAGGTGACACCGCCCGCATCCCCACAGCTGGGACCGGCGAAGCCTTTCACTCGCCCCTCTGCGCCTGCTCGCTGCTGGCCCGGAATCAGACGCGTGGCCGCAGGAGGAGGCCGTGGGCACACCAGGCGCTTTTCGTTGGCCTCTTTGCATAGTATCAGCTCGCTGCTGGAAATGGTCTTTGTCCCCAGAGCAGTGGGGGTGGGGTCAGGGTGACGGTGAGCCCAGGGACCGCCAAGACAGAACCTGTTTGTTCTCCATTTTTCTGCCTGGGCGGGGCTGGGCTGGGCTGGGGAGAAGGGGATGGAGGCATCAGCCTCGCGGGAACGGTGCAGGTGGGCAGGAGAGCTCGGCCCCCTCGGAGCCCCGCTGCGGGCGGCCTTTCAAACACAGCCATCACTAGGCCGGAGCCGACGCTCCCCCACAGCCGCCCGCTCCAGCTCCTCCTGGGTGA
This sequence comes from Tonatia bakeri, assembly GCA_004024845.1. NCBI lineage: Eukaryota > Metazoa > Chordata > Mammalia > Chiroptera > Phyllostomidae > Tonatia > Tonatia bakeri. The sequence goes on along the minus strand of PVIA01012085.1, from coordinate 15,494 downwards.
CCGCCCTGGGAGGGGGCGCCTCGGAGGGGCGGTGAGGGTCGTGCAAACATTGCTTACGACGCACCGAAGCCCTTCTGGGGGCGCACGGCTCATCGGTGACAACTCACAACACGCACCGTGCACACGTCAGCAGAGTGAGGGAAATCGAACGTGACAATTTAATTTCCCGCTCGTTAAGGAAATCGTTCACAATTAATCCTGTCTTTCAGAGTGGCTTCCTCCCGATGCAGCCCCTTGTGCGAAAGGCTCCCCAAGAGATTCCCACGCCTGAGCACCTGACCGGGTCCTCGCTGGGACGTCCCTCCCCTGTCCGCCCGCATCCCTGTGCCCACGAGCCCCGCAGGAGCCAATGACGACGTGCCCCCTCTCGATGAAGGCGGGCAACCTTGGCTCTGTGAGAAGACGGTGCTGGGGCAGCGGTCGTCTGGGCCTTGGGAAGGCGCCCGCCCCAGTGACCGGGAATGCACAAGCTCCTTTTGGAGTCAGAGGACCTGAGTGGCGAGATGTTACCCGATTTGAAACTGTCCAAGCATCTAAAAATTGAGAGCCTCCTTCACAGAAAAGAATCTAAGGTACATGCCTGACACCCCAGAGCGCTGAAGTGGAAGAGCAGGGACGTGAACCTCGTTTCCCTGGCCCACGTCTGGGGGGCGGCGGGGGGGGCGTGTCAGCGGCCAGATCGGCGACGAAAGTGGACGGCGATCCCCGGCTGAGGAAAAAATTGCATTTCCTGCTGGTAGAAATTTTTCCGGAGAAACGGATAACATCAAACCCTTCATTCTGTCTCATTCTCTTAAGCTGCAATCCAACCCTCATCTCAGCCGATAAATTGAATTCTCAGAAGAAGAGATAAGTTGAAAAATGGGATTCTGGGCATTTTTCGCTTTGATTTAACCCCCACGCCCATCCTGCTCGTCTTTTCCGTGAAATTGCCGGTTAGTCACCACTTCTCAGGGCCTAGGAGGCGGTCACAGACGTGTCCTCAGAACCACAGGAGTTTCTGGCGACGCCAAGCCCCCTGGCCTGCCCAGAGACACCTGGGGCGCGCCGCTGCCCTACTCAAGACAGAACGGGAATTCCCAGCCCACGCCGCCCTTCCTCGGACCCTTCCCATCAGCCCACCTCGCCGACTCGTGCTGTCCTCTCTGGGTCCCCCTGCCGACAGATGTCACTGTTGAATGTGACCTTTCAAATCAGGATCCTATGTATCCGTCCCTGATTTATAAGCTGTTGGTCACCAAAGAGCCCACAGTGGCTTCCTCGGGCTGCAGGTGGCAACATGTGTGCGAATGAGAAATGCAGCCTCTGACGGAGGGCTGTCGGATGCCCCCTTTCAGGTTCCCGCTGGAAGGGAACGCTCCGGACCAAAGAGCCAGGGGGTGAGTCGGGGGGGAGGGGTCTGATCAACGCTCACCTGCCCTGTCTGTGAACCGACGTGTTTTCCACCGTTGTACCTCGCAGCTGAAGGAGCAGTGACATTTGAGAAAGGTAAGAACAGTCTTCTTAGAATTTTTCATTGTCCTTACCACTTCATGTCCTGAAGTTATTGGATACCAATGTTACACATGTTTCCGGGTTTTTTACTTTGTCTTGGGAGCCAGAAGGGAGGCTGTGGGTTACTGGATCCTTTCTTTTGGCAACACAGGGAATTTTTAAAATGTCACCTCCTGAGCTTTGAACGCAGGTCTGTCCCACTGACGTGCGCTGCCGTTGGGACCTGGGGCTTTAAAGTCGCATCGGTGGGGGCATTCTAAATGTCTCCCCAACAACGGAGGGAATTCTGCTCGAGTCCACTAGGAGTGGCCCCAAGACCTGACCTCCAGCAGACTTCAAGTTCCCAAGATCCTGATCTCGGGAGGGTTTCCCCGGGTTCCAGTGGCCGCCCTTCAGCCCTAGGGCTGGATTTGTTTCCGGGGAAAGTCTCTTAAAGTTGTGCCCGCCTTCTCGGATGCACCGTGGACAGGACATCCCGGCCACTTTCCCCCTCGTTATCCAGGGGCGGCGGACACCCCCGCTGGGAACGGTCACACGGGGCAGCGAGCAGAGTGACCTCCGTGAGCCTGCAAGTCCCTCAGGGTTGAGACGGGCTCACAGGGGACGTTCCCGCCACTTCTCTTGTGAAAAGACACGTCGCCTCACCTGCAGAGGAGAGGACGAGGAGAAATGCGCAAAGTGACTCCTAGACGCGCTTCCCCGGGAGGCTGGTGACCGTGGGGAGAGCCCGAGGGTGGAAACCTGCACTTCCGCTTTTCCTTCGGAGAAACAGGAGCATCACTCCGCACTGCGACGCAGCTCTCGTCTCACCCGTCGCCACCAGGAGGCGCCACAGAAACAGACACAGGGGAAAGTGATGCAATGCGTCATAAAACCCAGCCACTCTTTCGGCCGCGGATTGTGAGCCCGAGGGCGGCTCTTGTCTGAAAGGTGTCACACGCCTGCAGACAGCCCGTCCCCCCCCCCCGCCCCCCCTCCAGTGCAACTGCACGGACCGAGGGGGAATGAAACGCCAGCATGCGACTTCACGGAACTTCACGCGGTGCCGCCGCCCCCTGCAGTCCCCGGAGCGGCTGCGGGCATGTGCTGTCCGCCCGGGGAGGCACATCTGCTCCAGCAGCTGCCCGCGGACGACGGGATCTCCCCGACAAGGGTGGGATCACCCACCCCCCTGTGCCACTCAAGCAACTGGGGCCTGCGTCCCTGGTGTCCAAGCCCACGATCGTTCCACAAATATCTTCAGGTCTCTAAAAAACCAGCCCAGTTGGAAAATTTGAAGCCCCAAGACTTGGAATATGAATTTAGTGACAAGAGCAAGAACCACGCAGGTCTCGGCAGGTCTCCGCTCCAACCCACTAGCCACCTGCACGGCGTTGAAAGCTACATGGAATTGGTCACCCACACACAAAAACAGGGAGCCCTGGCCAGGTGCTCAGTGGGTTGGAGTGTCTCCCCACACACCAGAAAGGCTGCAGGTCTGATCCCCAGTCAGGGCACACACCTAGGTTGTGGGTTCAGACCCTGGTCGGGGTGCTTTCTCTCTCTCGCTCCACTCACCTTCCTCCATCTTTAAAAACATGAATAAACATATCCTTGGGTAAGGATTAAAAAGAAGAAAAACCACAGAGGGGTTCTGTGTGTCCAGAAGGGCAGTCACCATACGTGACAATCTGCCAGACACATGATCCGGCCACATGACTGCCTCCCCCCAACCCCGTCCTGCCTGTCCCCGAGTGCCTGGCGGTCTGTGGTACATGCCTCCACCCAGAGGTGTCTAAGGCCTGGTCCCTGGACTCTGCACCTCCCTGACCTTCCATGGCTCCTGGAGTCGAGGTGGCAGGAGGAGTTAGGGGGCAGGCCAGCTGACCCTGAGGTGGGGGTTGCCCCGGTAGTTCCCCAGGGGAGCCAGGTGGGCCCAGTGCAATCACTGCCCTCGCACTGGAGGGAGGAGGCAGGAGGGAGAGCCAGAGAGCGGCTGAGGGAGGAATCGCTGCCGCTGGCTTGGGGAGTGCAGAGGGGCCTCCCTCCAGAGCCTCAGACGGGCAGGACACGGGGTCTCACCTCCGGCATCTGGGAAGGGGCGCAGCCCTGCGCACCCTCGGATCACAGCCCAGAGAGACCTGTGCTGGACGCCAGCTCCAGGAACCTTGAGGTAATTACTGATGTTGTGTGAAGCATTAAGTTTGTGGAGATTCATGACAGCAGCAAGGGAACTGATCCGAGGCAGGGTCGCTGCTGTGTGGGTGACTGGGAGGGCCTCTTGCCCAGCGACCGTGAACCAAGCACAGCTCCTTTGCTCGGGGCCGTGGTGGGGCCCGTGGGCAGGTGGTCCCAGGGTGGGGAGGATGGAAACCAAGGCTCGGCTGGTGTCTGGTTTTAACACTGCACAAGGGCCCTAGGACATTGTCATATCCTGCCGTCCCGGGGTGGGCTCCCGGCGGCGGGGGGGGGGGGGGGTGCCACCTCACTGCCACCACAGTGTGGATTTGTCTGCTGCTTGAACCGGCCTGAGCAGAGACGGGAGGCAGGCCTCACTTGTTCCAAGGCAGGCCTCACTTGTTCCGAAGCAGCCAGGGGTGGGCGTGCCCCAGGGGCCAGGGGAAGGAGACAAGGTGTCCCCACTTCTGCCACCTGCCTCTCCTCTTTCCGCCCTGCCGCCGGCCTCACGGGGGTGTTCTCAGGACAAGTGGCAGTCCAGTGCCGTCATTGCCTGCCACATCCTGCCTTCAACTCCCTGCACCCGGGACTCAGCAGAAACAGTCCCGACTCTGTTCTAATCCAGGGACGTCTCGGAACCCAGAGAGCAGATGGCGGCAGAAACCGGAGGCGATTTGGAGAAGGGACCGAGGAGATAAAGTCACTTTATCTCCGACTCAGAAAGCGCTTGTACAGATAAGCCCCTGCAGGTGCCGGCCCACAGGCTCCTCTGAGTTGCAGGGAAGCCAGCCCTCAGAGCCGAAATCCTCCCCACCGAGAAACAGGCCCCTTCTGTGAAGGCTCGCCAGGCACGCGGCTCGCAGCCAGCGCACAGCGGGCGAGTCTCCGTTCTCTAAGACATGCAAATGCAGTGGGCAGCGAACACACGTGTCTCCCCCTCCGCCCCTGCGCCGTGAGGCCCCTGGGTATCCCTGGAGGCGGCTGAACCGCCACTGGGTCTGGGGGCGTCAGGTAGGAGAGTGAGTGATCTTGACATCAAACGGAGCCTGTTCCAAAGCTCTTCTTCTAACCACTGCCGGCCGACAGCCCTTCTGCTGCGTCTCCAAGTGGCTCTGGTGCCGCATGCAAGCCCCCGCCACCCCCCGGCCCGCCCGGCGCCTGCCGAGAAAGAACCAAGACCGAGGCGTCACCTCGCGCCCAGACCCGCTTGAGAGGGCACGCTCAGGGTGAGCCTGTTCCTGAGCACCCTGGGGGATAGGCAAAGCCGCAGCCCCTCACAGTCCACTTCAGCTGGGTCCCTCAGGACCCTGACTGTCTTCTCTGGGTACGGTGACAGTAGGGACATTTGTCGCAGTGGGCTCAGATGGAAGGGCAGGTGCAGGAGGGAGGGTGGACAACATTCAGGCGGACCGCCCTGGTCAACCCTGCAGCAGAAAACCACGCCGGTCGCCTGGCCGGGGAGGAGCCGGGACCTGAGAAGGCCCTCCCATCACATGGCCCATGACCCCTGGGCCCCCAAGGCCACTGCACTTCCCTGACGGCCTGATTTTTTTAAAACAAGATTACTGGGGGCCAGGCAACAGGAGAAATGCAGTCTTGTGAAAATACGCATATTTCTGTAAACACGGCACTTGCAGTTTTCTGCGACCCCAATGTTTGGGGCCCCCACTCCACCCCCCCAGGGTGATGGGGTAAGTGGCGGGACTTCAAGGGGTCACAAAGGCAGAACCCTTGCGAATTGGACCTCTCTCTCTGTCAGAGAGGCTCCAGAAAGATCTCTGGCCTTTTCCACCAGGTAAGGGCACAGTGGGAAGGCCCTGGCTGTGACCCGGAAGCTGCTCCCACAACCACGTGACCGTGTGGCATCTTGGCCTTGAACTTCCAAGCCTCCAGATGGTGTTGTAGACACTGAGGCCTAAATGCCACTGTTTCCAGCTGTTGCTGAGGCACAGCTGTGCTGAGCGAGCTGTGGTGGGCATGGGGGAGCCAGACGGCATGATGGGAGCGGGAGGGGGAGGGTCCCAGGACACGCAGCGGCCCCAGGGCCTTCCTCCCCGCCCCCCACTGGTAAACTCAGAAGCAGCATTAGAATCAGGGCACAGCTGTCACAGTGGGCTGGAAGTAAAATTAAGTAGCTGATTATCTTCATTCCCACAGCAGTAGGAGGAATTGTTGGTGACCAGTGTGACCTCAGCGTCCCGCACGGATGACCAGTGTGGTCTTGGGTGCCGTTTGTAAATAGTGGTGCCTTAGAGACTCGCGTTAGATTTGGGGTGATTTCCCTTCCCCAATGACCGCTGACCGTCCTCCTGGCTTTGCTCACAGAGCCCCTCTCTGTTCCTGGATCCCAGGGACCGGGCGTTGGGGTGCAGGCGCCACCTACCCATTGCCCCGTCATCAGCTCTGGGGCGAGTCTTCACTGAGTGCAGTCACAGCCTGGTCAGCCGAGACTTGAACTTGGACATTCCCCGGGCTGGGCTCTCCCGTCTCCTCTCTGATGCGCCAGGCAGCAGGGGTGTCTGAAGACACTGCGGGAGGCAAAGAAAGGTCACGTCCCTCCAATCCCAAGTCAACCTGGAGACAAATAGTGAGCCAGACACTTGTCTTCCGCCAAGTGACAGCATTGTGGCAAGGCCATGTCCGCCTGTCACCGTGCGTGTTCTTTAATTAATCGCCGGCAGTGTAAATGTCAGAATGCAGCACGGAAAAGGCCTCTCCTCCTTCCCTTAAAGCAGGGGAGATGAACCAGACTGGGGCCGTGCTCTGGCGCGGAGACGTGTCCCGTTTGGCAGGCCACACGCCCGTCTCTGGTCACTCAGCCCCCCCACCCCCACCTGTGACTGCTGTCACTTAATCTGCCCGCGCAGCAGAGGTCAGAGTGAGGCGTGCGACCTCGGGAACCAGGGAATTGGCACAAACAGTGATGTCGTCACCTCTGTACGTCACCTCCGTAGTTCACATCACAAAGGAAAGTGTAAGAAGTGTGTGGCTTGTAGCAAGGACATCTTACCTGGGCTCAGGTGCAGCCCTGGAGGCGTCACCCGAGGCAGGTGGCAGGTGGCAGTCGGCGCGCTGGGAGGGGCCGGCGGGGGGGAGCGCAGAGTCGCCGAGCCCCCCAGACGGCGTCACTTCATGCCCCGTTAGGAACGCCTCCCTTCGCCTCGCACACGCTTTAGTCTGGAAAGGCGCCCGGGCTCAGGGGCCGGTCCTCCGCACGAACTCCGTGAGCGCGTCCAGGCAGGACCTCGTGTTACTGTGAGGACCTTAAAGCTGCTGAAAATAGTCCCGCGCCGAAGAAGGACGTAAATCCTGATGTTTTTACTTAAAGCAAGAGGCCGAGTTGCCACAGTGTCCAGTTATTGAAACGCTAAGAGGCGCGGTCCCCACGTCTGACACCCGCGTTTCCCTGACGTCCAACCAGTGGCGCAGTGTTTTCACAGTGACTGACACCTGTCATGGGGGCGGGACTCCGCCCTTCACCCCGCCCCCGCGGCTCTAAGCACCTGTGAATTCAACGATGGCTGACAGAGTGGGGACGTAACTAACTCTCCCGAGCACACGTGCATGCGTGTGTGTGTGTGTGTGTGTGGGTGTGGGTGCACGCACAGTGTGGAACACACGCCCTGCAGCCGGGGGCCGGCCGGAACTGTCACTTCAGCCTGTGACTCGGGACACAGTCACTTCTTTTTGCAGTAGCAGGTTTGTCGAGACATTAATCACATGCCACAGAGGTCACCCTCTCGGAGGACACAAGTCAGTGGTTCTTCTGTGTTCCCGGAGCTGTGCCACCGTCACCACGAATGGCAGGTCGTTCCCCTATGTCCATGCCCTGGCCGCCCCTCCGCTCCCCTCCTGTCTGTCTCTGGATCAGTTATTCTGGAGCTTCTGTCTGGGTGGGTTATACAATGTGTGTCTGGCTTCTTCCACTGAGCACGATGTTTTCAGGGTGCAGGCAGTTGGGACGGGTGACAGGGCCTCACCTGAGTCCCCCGGACTCGAGGTCAGCCCTCCAAGTCTGTGAGGTCATGGCCTTGCCTTCCACCAGCCCGGGTTGAAAATAGATACATTTCAAATGTTACGTGGTTGCCAACGCATGCTGTGTGGTTAGGTCTAAGATGGTTGTGTCCTGAACATGGTCACCTCTTAAAATAAAACTTACGCCCTGCCCCAGAATGCTTCCCCTGTAAGGAGGGGCGAGGGCTCTCCGGCCCAGCTGGGCCCCACACCCACCAGTGGCCCCTCAACGTCCACTGCCCAGCCGTCCTCCCTCCCGGGTGTCTCTCTGCTCGGAGAGTCTTCCGTCACAGAGACAGATGAGCTTGTTGGCGAAGGGGATGGAAATGGAGCCGCAAATGAGTGCAAATTACACTGTCGGCGCTAATTACAGCTCCACGCGGCACCAGGCCCAGTGGTGATGTGTGTTCAATTACCGTGTCCAGAGGGCTTTCCCGCCAGGGGCCCGCCCTGGCCACGCCCGCCGGGTGGCCCTGCTGCACACAGCAAGCCGGAGCCCACTCCACTCCGGAAAGGCCCAGCACCATGTACTCACACGCGGAGCTACAGGCAAAGGCTCCAAAGGCAGGTCTGTCCCCCAGAAGCAGAAGGTCAGAGTGCATAGGTCAGAGTGCGCCCACAGCAGCTGTGCCTTGGGGCTGGGTGGTCACAGGGCTGGGCCATTGAGCTGGTTCCCAGATACCCACGTGGTCAGTTCAGCGTCAGCCCCTCACAGAACCAAAGCCCCTAAAACATCTGTGTTCACCCCGTTTTTCCTGCAACCTTTGAAAATCCCTTCACAGGGAGAGCTTTCGCCTATGACCTGTAAATATTTCAGCTCACTTCTCTGAATGACAACACCATTTTTAAAGAAAATCTCAACACCTTACTCTGCCTGGTGTGTGTGTACAATAACTGTGCCCCCAGATGCGTAGCGGCATTCATGGCTCTCACACGCATGCGGCTGTTCTGTGACCCTGCTCACAGCCTGCCCGGCTTTAGGTCTCACCTCTGCAGACCGGCATGCTGACCTTTCACTGCGCACTGCTCCCTGAGACTCGGCCAGTCCGCCCCTCAGACCCGCTTCCCCATGCGGCCAGGCCTGCTGCTTCGCACGGAGCCTGTTCCTGCAGGGCTGAAGCTGACCTGCTCCACGGTCAGCACGGGGCTTAGCTTGTTCTCCAAGGGAGCCGAGTTCCCGCCCTCGTGGAAAACCGAATCACCACTGGGAGAAGCAAAATCCACTTTTATCGCTGGTATGGGAGCATGCCACTGGTGGCTGCCATAACAAAGGGGCAGCCAGGGTGGGGAACCGACTTCACCCAAGCTGATTCCGGTACCACCATCAAACACTCAGCGTGCACTGTTTAAACCCTCTAACCACAGGGGAAGCACCGAGGGTGGGGATACCCTCGGGACCAACGGGACGTGCCTCGGAGTGGAGCCCCCAAGGGTGGAGCCTGTCAGATCGCCTTCCTGGGTCCCCTGCACGAGCCAGCCCCAGGGCATTCAACTTCCAGGGGCTGGACCCTGGCTGGAAGCTGGAGAGACCATGGGGGAATGTTTGCTCTTCATTTTCTAACCAAAAGTACTCTAAAAATAGCCACATTTCAGCCTAAAACTATGGCAGGCCAAGGGCCCCCAAAGACCCTGTTGTGCAGAAATGAGACAACCTGACTCCTCACCCGCGTCGAGGACGCACCCACATGGCAGGGACTGTGACACACCTCAGGGTGCCGGAAGCAGCACCATGTCACATCTGACTGCCCACACTGGTCTCACACCCGCATGCACAGGGAGTGTGACCCAGGTCTTCCCAGGTCCTTCCTCAGACGCACACCCCTCTGCCTCATGCCCTGAACTGTTGTCCTTGGGTCCTCGGCACCACGCCCGCGCTAGTCTCCTAAAGACCCTCTTTCTGGGAATGTCACCGATCCCCACTACTGGCAGGGAAGAAAATAGAGGGACAATAGCTCAACGTGAAACCAGACCTCCGTCAGAAACGTGGGGTTCAAGCCCCGTGACGCTGTGGGGGCCCGAGGACCTGGACGTCACGCCATCGCCGGGGGTGGGTTTCCCTGAGCACTTCACTGGGAGGAGACAGTGTTCCCGGTCCTCCAGGTTGTGGTCTCTGTGGTAATCGGGGCTGACTCTAGTGTGGGGGTCGCCGCAGACCCTTCTCGCACCATCACCCAGGGGGCAGCAGCCAAGCTGAACACATCCACCCTCCACGGCGTGTGCAGGTGGGACCCCGAGGTCCACCCCTGACTGTAGGGGGACAGGCGTACCGGGTGTCAAGTCCTGGGGGCCTGGTGCCCCGTGTCCTGGAGACCAGCCTGCGAGAAGCGGGCGGCGTGAGCCCGGCAAGGACACCTGCCTGCGGTCTCCACTGCGCCGTCCTCAGGGCCCGGTCTGGCGGCCCCCTCGGTTTGCCCTCGCCCACCAGGCTGCCACTGCGCTTGCCGGGACTGACGCCGGTCCAGCAGCATGGGGAGCAGCCTGCGCAGCCTCGGCCTGAGAACCACAGGGGACCAGGGCTCTGCTGTCGGGAAGTGCCATCGCCTCCTCTTGGATCCGGCGGCTGGAGGCTTTCACACCAGATGCATGGATGCTCCCACGCGGCAGGTGGAGCCGCGCGGGCCTGACTCCACCGCCAGCAGCCAGGTTGTCACCAGCTGGGGCCTCGCCCGGGCCCAGCTCCTGCCCAGGGCAGATGCTGGTACACTAATTAGTTCGCTAATTAGTACACTGATTAATACACACGTTAGTGAATGTGGTGGCCCTGGGTGAGCTGCCTGAGCCCATCAGGGAGCACAGGACCTTCTTCCATGCCCTGATCCTGGGGGCCGGGAGCCCGTGCCTGGGCCATCTGCCAGGGCCTCTGCCTCGACGCCGCAGCCCCGGGCCTCGCCGGGGGTCTCCCAGGAGCTGGGTGCCGTCGGACATGTGTCCAGCTGTGGCCGAACACGCAGACCCTGTCCCCAGAGCATTTCTCCTGAGTTCACTGTCAAGTGTGGCCGAGGGAGACACGGGGATTGTCACTGAAGCAGCCGAAGATGGAAGGAGTGTGTGCATGCGTGTGCATGACTGTGGGCACGCGAGTGCACCCGTGGGCCTCCTGGGGAACTTTTCTCGGTGCGTTTACCGGCGGCAGCGGGTCTCCGTCTGCATCCTGGGGGTCGAGAGACATTCCTCTCTCTGTCGAAAGCTGGGAAGGTTTTGCTGCTTCTCCCAAAGCCGCCGTCTTAGCCTGTGTCCCCGGGACTGGCAGGTGGGCTTCCTCCCCACCAGCACATCGGCATCCTGACTCGTGGGAGGAAAAACTCCAGGAAGCAGAGGAGCCGTGAGCAGCCCCCACCGGCTCGCCTCGGCCGGTGGTCCGGGAAGGGAGACCCAGCAGCTCCAGACCGACCCGCCCGCTCGCCTGGGGTCCTTTGGAAGGTGCTCACAACTCAGTTTTTCTCTCGCCCGCCTGTGGGGCCGCCATCCGTTTCCCCGAACTCCGGCAAAGGTGGAGCGCCCTCGCCAGAGTGGACTGTCTCTGTGGACTCGGCTGACTCAGCGGCTCTGAACCTCAGCCCTCCTGTGGACCCAAGAAAATGTGTCACTTCGAGGCTGACCTGGCTTTTCCTGGTGTTAGAACAGGGCTCTGGGTCTTCACATCTTTCCACACCCTAAGCGGCACCGAAAGCTCACCCCGTTTCCCTAGTTCTTTCCTCTGACGTAGGCGTCTCCGCACTCCTGTTTTCTCCGCCCACTGCAGTGTGACCCCTCCATTACCTGGACCCCTCCATCGCCTCGCTCCAGTGCCAGGGGCCGTGCAGATGTGCCTAAGTGGGGATCTGACCGAGGACGGGTGGCCCAGTCCTCACGAGAGGCTCGAGAGGCTACAAGCATCACATCGCACATCTTGGGGCATTTCAGCGAGGACAAAGTCACTCTGAGACCTGCTGTGCCCAAACGACTAAATATTAATTTACGCCACCAAGATCAAGCTGGGCATATCTCTGAGATGGCATAGCATTTAAAGTCTTAATTTTCTGACATAACAAGAGTCGTGGATGTCACAAAGGAAAGCGAAAGAACATGAAGGGATGGTTCTTAGAGAAACACGATGATCAGGGGGCAGACGGGAGGCGAGGAGCGTCACCGAGGCCGGAGATTTACCGACCACGTGGTGCCCGCTATGGGGACATCATGTAAAACACACACGTGCAAGGAAGACCCAGGCCAGAGGCTGGCCAGAGCTGCTGACACGGGGTGAGAGACACTCGCGTGTGTCGGCGCCAAGAAAGTTTCACAGGCCCTGGGTGAGGAGGGGCTGGCACATTTCACCAAACGCACTCAGAACCTCCGGAAAACACACAAACATCGCCGTCTTCTCACGTCTCGCTGTTTGTTTACCCCGCACCACCGACCGCAGATGGCTAGCAACGCGCCCATTCAAATCTGCTTGCTCACACGGTGTTTGTCACCACGGCGTGTCGGGGACAATCTGTGTCTGGCAGCGCGGGATCGGTCGCGGCGAGACGCGCAGAATGGAACCCACCCGGGAGGGAAACGCGGAGCTGATGGTTTCCCACGGGCCCTGGGCGCACGCGGGCAGTAAACGTGGGGTCGGCTGCCGACATTTACTAAGGTGGTTTCCCACCTAAAGGCGCAGGAGGCTGGTGTCTCCTCAGAGGGAAGAGAAGGTCTGGAATGCTGTGTCCCGGCATGAAATTACAAAAAAGGGGGGGCGGGGAGACCCCACCCCGGGCTGTATCTCTGCAGGAAGTGCCCCTGGAGACTGGTCATGCCCCCTCCAGACCTGCGGCTGCCCCGCCCTTGCCTGGCCCCGCCCCTTGCCTGGCCCCGCCCCTTGCAGAGCCCCACCCCCTTGCAGAGCCCGGCCGTGAATGAATCCCTGGTCCTGTCCTAATCCTGGAAGTGCTGGTGTGGATCACACGGGAATTCAGTGCCCAGCAGGGCCTCCATGGAAGGGGCCCCGGGCCCTCCGTCACACCACGTGACGATAGTGTTCCCAGGTATCACGCCCAGGATCCCTCCTGTTTGCTGTCCCCATGTTGGAGGAGGGTGCTGTGCAGCAAGTCATCGCAAGTGGCGTGGATGAAATGTCGCGGAGGTCCCCTCTCCAAGGGCCGGCAGTCCGGGTGCGGGTCGGCGGGGCCCTGGGCTCCAGGCCCCACGAGGCCGCCGTCGGCATCAGCACCGGGAGGCAGCGAGGGACTAACCACCCGGTTTGGAAGCCTCAGTGGGCTAAGAGCTGGCACTCGCCCAGAACAGACTAAAACACCGCTGTTTTCTCCAACTTCCTCTCATTTTGATCACACTCCGCGGTGACAAATCGGAGCAGGCTTTTAATAAACGCTCCCCGTGGGTGCTGCTGCTAATTACCTGCCACGCTTGGGACAATGGAGAAGTAAATGGATGTTTTATGGCCTGCAAAGGCACGTGCTCACCGCAGTGCCACTTCCTTACCACGAGATGCGTATCCACGTGAGTCGGAAAAACGAGCTCCGGGAACGTTTGGGCCCTGGGGCCGAGGGTCGGCCCTGCTCAGGTGGGCGCAGTGTGGGCCAGCTGGTAACACTGTTTCATTGTTACCAAGTGTCGAAGCTCAATGAGGTTATTAAAATGATGACAGCATCACTCCCCATAGTCTGATTTACCGTCCTGAAGGTGCCGACATCTTTTGAGGCTCTTCAAAGCTCACGTGCCGAGCCCGTGCAGCATTTAGCTGCCAGACGCTGGAGGCCAGGCGGCCGCCGGCTGGGGCTGGAGTCAAGTCCCCCGGAGTGACTGACAGCGGACAGCACATGTGGTCTCCTTTAGACCGCCTGGCAGGGAGAAGGCCGGGGTGTGTGCGCCCACAGGCCTCCAGCAGGGCGGGCCTGGGAAACCTCCCCTCGGCCAGCTCCCCTCCCTCCCACCCCACCGTGAGCTCTGGACACATGAGGAGCCTGTTTGTGGTTCACTCAGGGTCATTTTGCCAAAAAGATGTCATCTCAAAGTCACCAGTTGCAACCACAACCTAAAAGCGAGTAAGCCACGGTGAAAGCACACCTGTGGCGTCTTCACTCAGATTTGAAAGCCCAGCGTGGGGGCTTCCCCGTCTGCCCACGAGTGGGCCGAATCCAAGGTCCGGGCCTGGTGTGTGCCCTCCACGGGTGGGGCTCGCTGAGTGGTCATCGTGGTGCCGCTTTCTACCACACCTGTTGACCTGTGACCCCGGGGGACGGGCCACTTTCAGAGGCGCCCTGCCGCCCACTAACACTGAATTACTCATGCTAACGGCTGCCGCCCGGAGTGTCCCAGGTGCTGCTCCTGGAGAGAGTGTGGAGAGAGGTCCCCCACTCAGCCCTCGGGATTTAGAAACCTCAGAAGGCGCACTCAGAGCAGGCAGGGGTTTTATGCCCAGCTGTGACCCTGTGACCCCCAAACATCAGCACATGCTAGACTCTCCTGGGGACTGTCAAAGCAGAGGCTGGCTGCTGGTCTTGCTCCTGAGTTTCCCACGCCCCGAGTCTGGGCGGTGGCTGGGGATCTGCATTTCTAGCATGTCACCTGGGGGTGACGCTGACGCTGGGAGCCCCACTCTGAGGAACACTACTCAGAAAATTACTGGCACATAGTAGGAGCTCTGTATTTGTGGTCAAACAAATGTGTGCCAGCCGCCAGCTGTCTCTTCCTTGTCAATGCGCCCAGAACACACTGGCCGCCCACAGTACCCGCTCCAGGGCTCTGAGTGCCGGTCCCAGCGAGGGGGACCAGGACTCCATTCCCAGGGCCGCAGGGAAGCCCCTCCCCCACAAAGCTACCTCGCACCCTCTCAGCTGATCTGTGGCGGATCTTCCTGCCGCAGGCGGTTCCACTGGGCTTGAGGCTCTTTTACGCCTCCATCAGGGTTCACCGCAAGGAGAGGTTTTTATGCTCCGAGAGAAAAGTATCACCCATTCATAATAGTGAAAAAACAAGAATCACCCTACGTGTCCGATGACAGAGAAATGGTGAAGCGAGTGACAGTGTGGCCAGGTGCTGGGTTAACATCCAGCCGCACGAGTGACGTTTACACAGACTGTTTCAGTAGCGGGAGTAAAATGCCTGTTAGGTTATACCACTCAGGATGATGCTGGGATGGTGCCCCCTGGGAAGCTTGTTGGAGCTGCCGTAGGTGAGGCCACTCAGGGTGGCCACACAGACGCAGGTGTCACTGCCCCCGCCAGCACGGTGGCCTGGGGGTTTGATTTTGTAACCGGAGGAGGCTGTTGGGTTGGACACAGGGAGGACGGGACAGAGACACAGGATGATGGGCTGGGGAGGAGAGGGGGGAGGCGGCCGGGCGTGTGTCCCACTGCCTGTGGACTGAACTTGGGCTTCTGAACCTCGAAGAGGGGGGACCACCCTGCAATCACACGAAAACCGTAGTTAACAGTGACCGAGCGCCAGCCACGCTGAGGTCAATGCCTGTGGGAGTTACCTGTCACTCACCCAGGGACCCGACTGGTTTCAGGAAAGTGGGGCGGTTTCCATGACACATGCTGCGTGGCTGTGGGGACAGACCGGCACTGTCTGTCCAGGGCATCGTGGGAACGGGCCAGTTATGAAACAGGCAACCCCTCTCCGTGGGTTACCGGAGATACAGTGTTTACCCCCGGAAGGTAAGATTGGGGGTCACTTCCACCTTATGCAGGAGCAGTTTCATAAATAACCCGCCACATGCCACACTGAGGACCCACTTAATACAATGGACCTTTGTCAGAGCAGCCACAGGACAGACAGACACGGCTGGGCCCAGACTGCAGCCATGCCGCCCCCCCCATGAAGAGCACACGTGTCCTCCTCCGCGA
>PVIA01012084.1:0-39996 GCA_004024845.1 Tonatia bakeri | reverse complement strand
GGGGGGGGGTGTCTGGTTGCACCTGTTACTTATGAGGGGTGGAGCCTTAGGTGTTCACCAAGGTGGGGCAACCCAGTAGCTGGGTTGTGACGTTGTATGTGTGGGTGGGGTCTGAGAGGGATCAATGGTGCCTCCTACACTCTCTCTAGGACTTCAGTCCCCTTTGCCACTTCCCACACTCAAATTGGGCCCTTCTGGTGCTGGCTCCCAGGCGGGTGGGCTTGTGTACTTTCTCGGACTCTGTGGATTTCCCCGAGGAACCTCCTGTGAGGCTGAGAGAATCTCCTGGCCTCAACCTCCACAGGTGTTTTCAGTCGGTGCTCTTAGGCTTTGTTTCCAGGTGCTGGGTCCCTGGGTTGCATGGTCTGTGTTGCTGCCCGTTTTCACTGAGTTTGCGGGTGAATGTGTGGCTGTGGCACACTGGGTCTGCTCGTTGCCTCCCGCGCCCAGGGTCTGCCATCCGTCCGTCAGCTGCCCCTGCACTTCTGGGGTTTGCCAACTGCCACCTGCGCCCTTCATGCCCAAGTCTGCCAGTTACCGCTTTTTCCTGCCAGGACCCCTAGACCCCTCTCTGTAGGCCTCCGACTCCGCCCCTCCTTACCAGTCTGGATGTATGGTTGTCAGACTTCCATTCAGTTCATTTCTCTCTTTTCTGGTTGTTTCTTGTTTCTCAGTTTTTGTTGTCCTTAGCTTTGCGTGAGGAGGCACAGCGCGACTACCTATGCCTCCATCTTGGCCAGAAGTCCCCAGTAAAATATATTTAAAAGAAAACAATCCTGTCCTGACTGTTGTAGCCCAGTGGATTGAGCACTAGACTGCAAACCAAAGGGTTGCTGGTTAGATTCCCAGTCAGACCACAAACCTGGGTTTCAGGTCAGGTCCTCAGTAGCGCGTGTGCAAGAGGCAACCACACATTGATGTTTCTCACCCTCTCTTTCTCCTTCCCTTCCCCTCTCTGTAAAAATAAATAAAATATTTTTTTAAAAAAGAAAACAACCCCATTTACAATTACATTTAAAAAAACACCTAAAAAGACATTTAACCAAGGAGAGAAAAGGTCTGTGTTTGGAAAATTATAAGACACTGAGGAAAGAAATAGAATATATGAATAAATGGAAGCATATACCATGCTCACAGATAGGAGGAATTAACATGGTTAAAATGCCCATACTACCCAAAGCAATTTATAGATTTAATGCAATCCCTATTAAAATAGTAATGACACATTTCACAGAGCTAGAACAAATGTTCCAAAAATTTATGTAGAACCACAAAAGAACCCAAATAGCAAAGAGCCGCAGTAACCCTGAGAAAAAAAGAACAATGTTAGAGGAACCACACTACCTGATTACAAGGCCATGGTAATCAAAACAGCAGGGTACTGGCATAAAACAGACATCTAGATCAATGGAAAAGAATAGAGAGCCCATAAACAAACCCACACCTTTATGGTCCATTAATATTTGACAAAGGAGGCAAGATAATCTATTCAATAAATGGTGTTGGGAAAATTGGACAGATGTGTGCAAAAAAAATGAAACTACACCTTCTTAAACCATACACAAGAATAAACTCGAAATGAATTAAAGACTTAATTGTAACACTAAAAAATAATAAAACTCCTAGAAGAAAACATATGCAATAAAATCTCAGTACATTTCTCTTAGCAATATTTTTTTCTAGTATATCTCCTTGGGAAGGGGAAACAAAAAGATAAACAAATGGGACTACATCAAACTAAAAAGCTTTTGTACAGCAAAGGAAACCATAAACAAAATGAAAAGACAACCTACCAAATAGGACTACACATTTGACAATGAACAACCAATAAAGAGTTAGTACCCAAATTTTATTTTTAAAAACTTATATAAGTCAACACCAGAAAACCAAACAATCGAATTAAAAAATGGGCAGAGGACTTCAATAAACACTTTCCCAAGGAGGACATAGAGATGACCAATAGATATATGAAAATATGCTCAACGTATTTGCTAATCATCAAATGCTAATCATCAGACAAATGCGAATTAAAACCACAATGAGATATT
Organism: Tonatia bakeri; assembly: GCA_004024845.1. Classification (NCBI taxonomy): domain Eukaryota; kingdom Metazoa; phylum Chordata; class Mammalia; order Chiroptera; family Phyllostomidae; genus Tonatia; species Tonatia bakeri. Next base: position 37,948 of record PVIA01012084.1, on the reverse strand, counting down.
ACCTCACACCAGAATGGCTATCATCAATAAATTAACAAACAAGTGTTAGCAAGGATGCAGAGAAAAGGGAAATTGGTGCACTGTTGGTGGGATTGCAAATTGCTGCAGCCACTGTGGAAAACAGTATGGAGGTTCCTCAAAAGATTAAAAATAGGACTTCCAGTTAAGATGGAGGTGTAGACAGACATGGCTCACCTTTTTGCACAACCACATCAAAATTACAACTAAAATATAGGACAACCATCATTCACAACCATCAAAAATAAAGCTGAATGGAAGTCTGATAATTATGAAATTAAGGAAACCACAACCATCCAGATTGACCACAGAGCAAGCAAGCTGGTGTCATACCTGAGACTCCATCCACCTGGCTAACAGTCTGACCCACCTTGGAGATCCCCAGATGTGTGGGGGGGGGTCTACCCACAGAGCCCCCATGGCTGCCACGGATGAGAGTAAGTCTACCAAGACCTAATCCGCTTGGGGAGGAAAGATGGCCAGTTTCTCAAAGAGAAGGGCTTTGAGCCTGTTTCTCAATGGGCTTTTATTTTGTTCAGTTTGCACAGGAATACAGGTAAAGTTTATCAATCATTGTCAGACAGTAATGATCAAACAATAGATAACATTCAAAGAAATATGAGGGCTTATTCTGAGTCAGGGTCAGATAGCTAAAGGGCCATAAAACTTTGGGAAACAAACTCATTTTATGTTTGGACCCTTATCAGAAAATTGAGGGCATTCTTAGCAAAGCAGGTTTCACAGGATTTTATGCATTCCTTCTTAGGCCTGATCACTCCAGGGAACCTGCCCAATCTTGCCCAGGGCTACACTGCCCTCTGGAATTATTTCAGGCTTAAGTCAGGTGAGGGAATTAAGGCAGCCAAGAAATTAAGAGACTTCTTACAGACAGAATGAGGACTCAGGCTATATCAGAGCCAAGGGGTGAGGGTCCACAGCCCCCTTTTTCTATAGTCCCCCAAGTCCTTCCCTGATGTCCCCATCATGATTGTGATGTCTTAGGTTGTCCCTCCCTTGAGGAATCTTACCCGTCGTTGGCTAACCAGTCATCTGCCCACGGGCCAAGCAAGGTGAAGTGAAGGGGGCAGAGGGGGAACCTCTGCCAGGAAGATAAGCTTTGTCTCCTTAGTGGCTTATGGTCCCAAGGTCCTTTTACTGAGGTTAAGCCATGGTGGGGGTTACAGCTTCTGAAACCAGGCAGGGCAGTTCCAACACCCAGAGATTCTGCCCCACCCAACTTACAGGCCCACCCAAGATGCTTTTCTGTATGAGTGGCTGATCTTGGTTCATGCTTTGCAACTTCCTATATCCTCTCAAACATGCAACAGCTGGCCTCAGTAAGCCCCAGGCCAGGCACCAGCAGCAGCCTGCCTAGATTCACAGCTTGGCTTCCCAAGGAAATCTCCAGGCCCAGTACACTAGAAGCCATCTCAGATTGCTTTATAGTTCAGGCAGGGTGGCCCTGGGCAAAACACAGCTGGGGGACGACCTTCACCTGCACCACCTGGGAAACCCCAGGGCCAGCATACCCAGTGGACAGCTATAGACCACATCAAATCACCACCACCCTGCTTTTGCCCAGCTGATCCTCTACAATGGGCAGAAGTTGGTAGTAAGTGGTCACAGCCAGTCCTTGCAGCTGACTGGCCTGGGTAACTCCTTCCCATTGATCTGCCAAGAACAACCAAGGCTCAACTACAAGAGGAGGGTATACTCAGCCCACACAAAGGGCACAGCTCAAGTACCCAGATTGGATGATAGGGGAGGCTGTGACACTGGACTCTACAAAACACCTACTACATTAGGCCACACTACCAAGATACAGAGTCAAAGTAGCTCTACCTAAAACATAGAAACAAATATGGGGAGGCTGCCAAAATGAGGATACAAAGAAGCATGACTCACATGAAAGAACAGATCAAAACTCCAGAAAAGGGGCTAAACAAAATGGAGATAAGCAATCTACCAGAAGCAAAGTTCAAAATGCTGGGTATAAGGAGGGTCAAGAAACATAGTAAGGATGTCCCAGCATAAAGATCCAGTCATAAATGAAGGATACACTAATTGAAATAAAGAACAATTTACAAAGAAACAATAGTAGAATAGATGAAGCCAAAAATCAAATCAATGATTTCAAATATAAGAAATGAAAAAAAAATCAATCAGAGCAACAACAAGAAAAAAAGAATCCAAAAATAAGGATAGTATGAGTAGCCTCTGGGACAACTTCAAGAAGTCCAACATTCTTGTCATAGTCGTATCAGAAGGAGAAGAGAAAGAGGAAGAAATCGGAAATCTATTTGAAAGGATAATGAAAGAAAACTTTGCTAATGTAGTGAAGGAAATAGACATGCAAGTCCAGGAAGAGAGTCCAAAATAAAATAAATGCAAACAAGCCCACTCCAAGACACATCACACATAAAATGCCAAATGTTTAAGATAAAAAGAGAATCTTAAAAGCAGCAAGAGAAAAGAAGTTAGTTACCTACAGGGAAGTTCCCATAAGACTCTCAGTTGATTTCTCAAAAGAAACTTTGCAGGATAGAAGGGATTGGCAAGAAATATTCAAAGTCATGAAAAGCAGGGACCTACAGCTGATATTGCTCTACCCAGCAAAGATATCATTTAGAATCAAAGGGTGGTAGAAGAGTTTCCCAGACAAGAAAGAACTAAGGAAGTTCATCACCAAACCATTATTATATGAAATGTTAAAGGGACTTATTTAAGAAAAAGGAGAAGATCAAAACTATGAACAATAAAATGACAATAAATACATATCTGTTCAACAATTGAATCTAACACACAAACTAAGCAAACAAGAGGAACAGAGACAGAATCATGTATACAAAGAGCATTTTGATGGTTGTCAGATGAGGGGTGTGTGGGGGGAATGGGTGGAGAGGTGAGGGGATTAAGAAGTACAAATAGGTAGTTACAGAAAAGCCATGGGGATGTAAAATACAGTATAGGAGATGGAGTAGTCAAAGAACTAATACACATGACCCATCAACATAAACAAAGGTGTGGGGATTGCCTGAGAGAGTGTAGGGCTGGGTGGAGTGGGACAAAGAGGGAAAATTTGGGACAACAGTAATGGCATAAACAACAAAATATAATTAAAAATAAAATACATTAATTATAATTAAGTAAAACGTAATGAACATTGACTAAATAAATAAATGACTTAAAGAGAAATGGTGATTAGTATAAGATAGTATAATATAAATTAACCAGAGTTACGAAAAGACTACAGAGAGAGAATGAGAGAGGCTCCATATTCAAAGAGATATTGTCTGAAAAGTTTCTACGTTAGAGAAAGACATCAGTCCTCACATTCAGCAAAACCCGCATACCAGACACATTCTCATGAAACTTTAGAAAAACAAAAGTAAAGAGAAAATTTTAAAAGCCACCAAAAAAGGAAAAGATATATCTCCTATAAAAGAACAATTAGACTATCTGCCAACTAAAACCAACATCAAAAAAACAGAAGGCAGTAGAATGTAATAAGATAAAATAATTATTAACCTAGAAGCTCATACTCAGCAAATCTATCTTAAGAACAACAGCAAACTAATGACATTTTAAGTCAGACAGAACCTGAGCAAGTTAAAATAAATTACTTAAATAGAAAAAATAGTCCCAGAATAAAGAACTAAGATGCAAAAGACAAATGAACAAAAGGTGCTGATGACATTAAAGAAAAATGTTTTATTTGTAGAATCAAAAACAAATACTCTAAGGTTCATATATTATACAGTAAGAAAATAAAGATATTGATGAGATTAGACTTTATTAATTGTAGATACTGAAAATTCTGGGGAAACCTCTAAAATAAAAGAAATAGAGTTTATAACAGTAGAGAGGTAGGAAAAAGAATGAGGGGAGAAAATTTTACTCCAAAAGAAGAAAAGAAAGGAGGCAATTAAAAAAAAACAGAAAAACAAAACATAAATGAAATAAGGAGGCTGAAATAAAGCCAACTATACTAGTAGGAAAATAATTGTAAATAGATTTTTAGATTGAATTTTTTAAGTTAAAATTAAGCTATAAGCTATGTATAGGAGATAAAACTAAATCATAAGAACTAAAAAGAAACTGGCAGAAGATGAAAAAAGACACACTGACTCAGACTCCGGCCCACAGTGTCTGTGGTATTATAGCTGAGATGAGACAAATTCACACGGAACCAAGTCCTGTGGAGGAAAAGGGAAGGCATGACAACTCTCTCAAGGGGAGAGCACCTCAGAGCGCCTCAGAGCACTTTGCCCACTCTCTCAAGAGGAGAGTGCTCCGACCCTTGCCTTGACAAGCTTTTGTTGGCTTTAATTTGCATAGGAATACAGGGAGTGTATGGTAAGCTCATCAATCATTGTCAGGCAATAATGATCAAATAGATAACATTCAAAGAACTCTGAGGGCCTATTTTAAGTCAGGATCAGGTAGCTAAAGGGCCATAAAACTTTGGGAAACAAACTCATATCATGCTTGGACCCTTATAATTCAAATTGAGGGTATTAGTAAAGTAGGTTTCATAGGATTTTATGCTTTCTTTCTTAGGCCTGATCACCCTGGGAAACCCTCCCTTTACAGCACAGGGCTGCACCCACCTCCAGCATTGTTTCAGGCTTAGGTCGAGCAGAAGTAAGGAAGCCAAGAGATTAGGAGACTCCTTGCAGACAGAATGAGGACTCAGGCTATGTCAATGCCGAGGGGCAAGGGTCCATCACCCCCTTTCTCCATAGCCCCCCAAGTCCTTCCCTGAGGGCGCCCTTGTGACCATGCTTTTCTTAGGTCATCCCTCCCTTGAGGAATCTTACCTGTCATTGGCTAACCAGTCGTGCACTGGGGGCCAGACAGGGTGAAGTAAAGTAGGAAGAGGCTATGCTCCTGCCAGGCGGATAAACTTTGTCTCCTTAGTGACTTAGGGCCCCAAGGTCTCTCACTCAGCCTTAGCCATGGAGGATCACAGCTTCTGAAACCAGACAGGGCAGTTCCAAACACACACCAGTATTATGCCATTTTAGGAATCACAAAAACTTCACATTGGACATGTCTGTGCTCTAAGGCCTTCTGTACTACAAGGCAAATTACAGATATATGCATTTAGTATTCAGCTTTGTTCAGACCACAAACCAAGCTGTGAAATAAATTCATTTATTTATACGTTCATTCACCATCCCTCTATTTGTAACCAATATCAAATGCTCCACAAACACATGGTGATATGTGGCTACATGTGGTCATCTCTCTTTTTATTTAATCAATTATGCTAGTCCCCACCTTCTCTAATAACAGTAATTCTAGTATCTCCTGATTGGATCTTCCTGTCCCTACCCCTGAGGTTCCCAGAATTTTGATCCTTATATAGAAAGAGGGTAAAGAAGACCTGTTGGTCACACACACACACACACTGTCCACTCAGGCTTTCCATGTTTCAGTGCACACCAGCGACTTCCAACATTGCATCTAGAAGAGATCTGAGGGCTTTCTCTGGCCACAGGAGCTGCTTAGCCTGTTTACAGCACCAGGAGCTGTCACTCACCAACACTCCTTTAGAGAGGATGCCTTCAAAAGGAGCCCTCTGAAGGAACTGTCCTTTAGTGAGTCCATGGTCATTTGTCTTTCTAAAGGAGATTCCCAGGCTGAATCTGAAGTGCCCATAGGTCCTCCCATGGGAAAAGTAATAGAAAAGGAGTCTGCCTTCAGTGATTCTTACAGTGAGGGAGACTTTTCACTTTATAGCACCTCTGTCACTGTTGAAAAGGAACATAAATATTTAACCCCTATCAGTTTCTCTTGAAAATAAATCTCACTACTGACCTCTTCTCCCCCCATCTCAACTGCTCCCACCTTGTTCAAGTCTCACTCAGCATCTGTCACGGGTGACTGTGATGGTCTTCTCACCCACCTCCAGACATGCCGTCACAGTCATGTCCAACCCCTCTTCCACACAGCAGCCAGTAGTCTTTATAAATGTAAATCAGATCAGGTCCCTTTCCTGTCTAAAACTCATTACTAGCTTCCTTTTAATCTTCAAATAAAATCTAAATGATTTTCTGAGAGACCTCCCAGTTTATTCCAAGGTGTTTTGTCTGGCCCAGGTCTAGCTGCCCTCACCCTTCACGCGCCACCCTGCAAAACCCTGGCCTCCTTTCTGATTCTGGGACATGCCACCTCTATCCCTGCTAAGGGCCTTGGCACATGCTCTTTTCTGTGCCTTTGCTTTTCCCCCAGCTCTGCCTGTGATGAGCTCAGTTCATTCTTCAAGTGTCAGCTTAAATGTCACTCTCCAGAGGAGTCTTCCATGACCATCCTCTTTATATAAACCCTCTTGTCTCATTATTTTCTACCTCAACATCTGTTTAAAATGAATTCTTTCTCCCCCACTTTGCCGTCATCTTCCAGAAAACAAGGACATGTTTTAGTTCTAGCGTATATAGTTGGTGCTCAGTAAATGTTTAATGAGTAGTGGAGCACCATGCTACACTTATATTCATTCAATAAGTTGTTATTTCACCATGCTCTTGCTGCCTACAGACAAGGCAACAAGGTTGCTTTCATCAGTATTTATCTGCCACTGTCTACTCCATCCCTTAGGGTTCTATTCTGTTGAATCACATTACAAAGCTTTAAATGAGTGGAATCATTCTTCACTTGTTCCCAGAGAACAAAGTTGACTTATGATTGTACTTCTGCCTTAATCACCTGAACAACTTGGAGAAGAAATCTCAAGTGAAGGTCCTGTTAGCTCCTCAGTCCGAAAGGCTCTTTCCCTGTTGGAGGGAGAATCCCAAGGGGTGCAGAGTGGCTGCTTCCTCCCTCTGATGTCACTGAAGGGAAAGAGAGAACTGGCCATTTCAAAGGCACACAAAGATGCTAATCGGGGTTCTCTCCCTGAGTGCATCCTTGACTCTGGACTCTGTGGGTGCCATCTAGGTGGAAACTTCCTTTTGGGTGAAGTGTCCCTGCCTCCAGAGGGCCGTGTGGGAACTTCACTTCTAAATGCCCTGCCATCCTTAGAAATAGACACAGACTGTATTCAGTGTTTTCTACCAACTAAATGTGACAAAATCTTGTCTGCACAGGCAGAATTTGTCCCATACTTTTTATATAACCAATATGGAATATAATTCCCAACCCATGGAGCTGAATGCAATTCATAAGTAAGATTATACAATATTTCTAAATACTTTCCAGTTGTCTGTTTTTCCCTTCTAATCCTGTGTATCCTTTCATCTTTTCGGTCATTTACCTCTTTGCTGTCCAAATCACTGGAAGGGAGAGGGGAGAGACGAGAAATCAGTGCTGGAAGAAAACATGGTTTCTAAGTGAATTTCTACAAGTGTCCTGACCAGCATTAAACTAGTGATACAGTGAACAACGTTATGCAGCATTTCCTACAGTGGTCCCACAATCAATCAATCAACAATTATTTACTAACTGCCATATGCCTAATATTCATTCACTCATTGGTTCAACAAAAATGTATGTTGCTAGGATCTGTGTTAGGTGCTGGAATCCAAAACTGAATAGGATGTGGTCTCTACTCTCGAATAGCTCATTTCTGTAAAGAAGACAATATCACCAATACATACAAATGAAGAATAATGAGTTAAATTATGTGTACTAGAAATGAATGCTCACAGATAGTAGATCTCAAGCTGGACTGAAGTTGTAAAAAAGGGAAAAAAAGAAGAAAGAAAGAAACCCTACTTAAAAGATGAAGTGCCTGAAATGAGCTTTGAGAAAGAAGTAAATAAGAGCTAAGCAAAAGAAAAGAGGGAAGGCACCCAGGGTGTGGGAACAGCTTTGGCAAAGGTTGGAGGCTGAAATAAACTTGAAGTGCTTTGGAAGCAATGAGGAAATGAAAAGGACAAAGTAAGCTGTTCTTTAGATCTGCAAACCAATTTAAATCTCTCACGAAAGGAATGGTGAAATTTTGTTAAGATATTGAGTGTGGGTTATGAGTCTTTTAGCTGTGGTAGCTTATAATTAAGCCATTGTCTCTAGTCATTGCTAGACAGCTACTGAGAAGAGCCAGTTACCCCATGCTAATGTATAACTCCTTTGTCCTATGCAAAATAGCCAGCCCCAGTCTAAAACACAGCTTGTGCCTCTATTGAAGTGGAAATGAATACCTCCCTCTGGTTGGATAATAAAAACCCAAGGCTTTCATGATCACAGGGGGACACATCGAGTCAAAGCATCATGTAACTCTCTTTGCCTTCTACAGCATGGAAAGGGGAAGCAGGAGCTCTGCACGCAGGGAGGTCTGAGAATAAACCAAGGCCTTGCTGTCCCCAAACAATGAGCCAATGCGGGCAGACACCACTACCAGTCCCAAAGGCAGAGAATATAGGGGATGCCTGAGAGATACACTGCTGGGGATGGAAGAAGAGGAAGGGCTTCTAACAGGAGTCAGACCACAGGGCAAGACAAATCACCAGGAAATGTTTTTGTCTACAAACTAAAATCAGAACAGATAAAGAAAAACTTAAGAGTAAGTAGGAAAAACCCAGAAATGTATTTTACTCTATGTTTTAAATCATTTGGATAAAGTTGGTTAACTGGCTGAGGATGTCCATTTTGATCATCCTAATAAAGGGGGTGAAATAAGAAGACTGATGAAGAACTGTCAGAAGTAAAGAGGATGGGGGTTCCATTTCTAAACAGGACAGTTTCCTAACAGCAGAGTCTGTTATGCTAACCATTAGAATGAGTAACTGAAACAGACTATGATACCTTTTCTGGAGCTTTCACAGTAAAAAGGACCCTCCCAAAATGACCCATTGTCATGGGGAAAGTAGAATGTGTGTCTGTGAAAGACCCTGTGAGGAGTCTGTGGACAACTGGACTTCATGCCAAATGATACCACCACTTTGGAAAACAGTGTGACATTCCCTCATGAAGTGGAACATATATTCCCCATAAAACCCTGCAATCTCACTTTCAGATATTTACCCAAAGGAAATGAAAATATATAGCTACTCAAAGACTTATATGCAAAAGTTCATAGCAGCTTTATTCAAAATAGCCCCAAACTGGAAACAACACAGATGTCCATCGACTGATAAACAAATTGCGGAATATCCATATCATGAAATTCTACTTAGCAACAAAAAGGAACGAACTAATGGTACAATCGACAATTTGGATAAACCTCAGAAGCATATACTAGGCGAAATAAGCTAGACACTAAAGGCTACGTGATTCCATTGTCGTGACAAGTCTGGAAAAGGCAAAAGGGTCAGAAATCAAATCAGCAGTTACCAGCAGCTGAGGACAGGAAAAGAGAACCAACTGGAGGAGGAAAAATTAAGGGAGACTCTTCTGTATCTTAATTGTTGTTATCATAGCACAACATACACATTTCTCAAAATTCATTCAACTATATATTTTAAAGGAGTGCATTTTACTGTCTAAAGTATCAATATATCTCAATATGAAATCTAATTCTTCTCTCGTGGTTTCCTTTTTAGCTCTCTTCTTCACTGTGGGATTCTTAAGAGGGCAAAGTTTCTCATTCCAGACCCATTACTCACTAGAATGAGGTCACAATGGCTCAAACATGCTTAAAAGAATTTCTCACCAAAGGAAAAAAAAACAGTCCATTGTGATCTAAATGTTTGTGCTCCCCAACCCCCCACCTTACCCCAGCCAAATTCGTGTATTAAAATCCTAACCTCAGAAGGTGACGGTATTACTAGGTTGGGCCTTTGGGAGGCTATTAGGCCTTGAGAGTAGAACCCTCATAAATGGGATTAGTGTTTTTTTATAAGATCCCACAGAGATTTCTAGCCCCTTCCACCATGTGAGGATGCAACGAGAACTCTGTGGCCCTGGAGAGGGCCCTTACCCAATCATGCTGGCACCCTGATCTCAGACTTCCAGTGTCCAGACCTGTAAGAAATAAACTTCTGCTGTTTTTAAGCAACTCAACCTGTGGTATTTTGAACTGAGACAGGGTCCCTCAATAATTTTCAGGAAATCACTGGGAAAATGTATCCTGCACAAAGAAATGCCCCTGCCCAATCACAGAATATTCAGAGGAATAAAAAAGAAGATCAAAGACAAAGATACTTCCTATCCATTTCCAAAAAGAACAAAGGAAAGACTGTCCATGTGGTTTAGACAATGGACCCACAGAGTCTGCCCACTGGTCCCAGCTGTGTGCTCCTGAGTGTTCCAACCATTCAGGGCAACCCCAAGGGACAGTCACAGGCATGGCTTCCCCCATTCCACCAACCTTCTAGGAGGTGCCCTTTATCCCACAAAAGTCAAATAGTGTCCTTATAGCATACATCTGAGATGGGGCAGACATCGTTTCTGCTCATGGTGCTGGCTGGCTGGCTGCAGGAATGTGACCACAGGTGATGCCAGCCTTCCAGTCAGGTCAGGACCCAAGGATCAGCTGATAAAGTCTCTGATCCAGTCCAGCCCTGGGGTCCTGAAATCATGATACCCACAGGAAGACTGTCCTCAGTGGGCCTTTCTCGGGACCTTCAGGATGGGCAAGTCACTGTCAGACACCAGGATCAGGTCCCAGGCTGTCAGTCCTACTCATGCCAATCCTGGGAGCAAGGTAGTTGACAGGAAAGGGAGTTCTACTCTGCCAAGGCAAAACAAACTTTTTCTTTCAAATGATTCCTGATGCAGAGAGAGAGAGAGAGAGAGAGAGAGAGAGAGGGAGAATGAATTCAAATTTTCACACAAAAAGTGATTTGGGAATTCATATCCTGCTACCCAAGTACAGTCTCATATCCTTTGCCCCCCATACCCCCTCTCACACACACAATCTCTTCCAAACATTTTCACTTACACTCATACACACGTTCATCTTCAATAGTGATAGTAGTTAAACAATGCTTGCTATTTGCCAGGTACTCCTCTAAACACTTTGCAAGGATTAACATCAGGAAAAGGTATATATAGTATTATCCACATTTTAAAAATGTGGAAACTGAAGCTCAGGAACATGTAATCAGCTTAAAGTTACCTATTTAGTAAGTGACAAAGTAGAGTCCAAACCCAGTTAGTGTAGTTTAAAGACCAGGTTCTGCCACATTTGTCTTCAAAATTCTGTGCCTACAACCAGCACATATCCAACCTTTCCCAAGAGCAGGCCGGTGAAGGGAGGTACCAGGTGCAACCCCACTTGTTCTAGAAGAGAAGAGCCAGGGGTCGAGGCTGAGAGGAACTTAGAGCTCATGTAGCCCAATGTTTTTTTTAACTTTTTCTGGATTTTCTCCCATAAAATGTGATGAACATTTTAACTCTTTTCCCAGAAAAATGCTTAACAAGTTTACAAACCCCCTGAAGCGTATTCAGGAACACCAAATTAAGGTTCCTGACCTGTTCTGGTCCCTTCATTTTATAGTGCTTAGTCCAGTAAATGCATTGTTAGAATTGGGGGTGGGGAGTACCAGAGACTTCTAAAGAAGGTAAAGTGGTAGGCCCCGGGCCACATAGGTAGTAAGAGACTGAAGTTGGAAACAAACCCAGGACTTTGAAGGCAGTGGTCTCTCTAACCTACTACCTTAAAATAAGGCCTTTCGGAATTTTATTTCAAACTTTTTAGATTTTTACCTTTATCCCATGAAGACCAAAGAAGTGCCTTTGGCCAAAGAGATGTGAAACCAGGGGGTAGTCAGGGAGTTGAGAAGCAACCTTGTTCCAGCTCTTTCCAGGCCCTTCCTTTTCTTCTATCCCCCTCAACCCACCTATCTTCCCACTCGCACACCCTTTGTGTCCCCCCAGAGTAATTAAAAACATAAAAGAACGAAGGCTGCTGGTAGAAAGATCCAGAAGGCACCAGTAGCAGGAGAGTGGCCTCGCCACACCCACATCAAGGTGTACCATGACTCTCTTACCTACACAAAGTCCAACAAGCCACCTCTTCTCCCCCTGCCTCTGAAGCAATCCTCATGATAGAGAAGTATTGGGTGGTGAACAGTGCAAAGATCTTTCCTTTGAAACTTCCAAGAAATATAATACACCCTCCCCCAGCGTCTCATTTACAAGATATGCTTCCCTCTGTCAACTAATCACTGCACACTGAGAGCTCAGACCACAAATCTTCAAAGATCAGAGCTCCGTCTACCCTTTTCTTCACCTGTCTAAATAATTTAATACTCAGTGTCCTGCATTCCTAGATCCTCCTATCTAATTCTTTGATCATTTTTAAGACCTATCAATGCACTATTTCAAAAGTCTGTTTTAGTTATATAGCTTCAAACCCAATGCATGAAGAAGGCTGTGGCCAAACCTTAGTAAACAGAATTACTCCATAACTCCTACTAGTCACATTCTAATAATAGAATCTATGATCATGTTGGAGTTTTTAATGACGTAGTACTGGTGACCTGATACCTATTTTCTTTTGGGGAGGAAATAAGGCCCTCCAGGGGCAGTGCCCTCCTGGGAGGGAGACACAGGGAGCTCGAAACTGAAGCAAGCGCTGGCCTGGCTTCAGCCAGGGCCACCCACTCTGTAGGGAGGCTCTGCCACCCGCTCTGTACCCTCTATAGCCTCCTTCAACCTCAATTCATTTTAAAATGTCAAAAAAATTTAGAATAATCTCTGTTTAGAAGATTCAAAGAAATATATATATGCTCTCTAAAAGCTAGTGTGAACACTTGGGATCACAGACTGGGAGTGTGAAAAAAAAAAAGACTTTAAAATGTGCAAGCGCACTGATTCGGTAATTCCACTGTAGCCAGTCGTCCTAAGAATGCAATTGAAGGTGTGTTCACAGACTTAACTATACGGACGTTCATCTCAACGTGGTTTATAAAGGTAAAAACTGAAGTCAATCAAATGCTGCAATGAATGATTGGCTAAATAAGTTTTGGTACAAATTGGCCAGACAATGAGATATTATGGAGCCATTGATTTCATGCATAGAAGAACATTTAATGATTGAAAATATGGTCACAATGTCTTAAGTAAAATCACAAGCTAAAATAGGCAATGCGATCCCAATTTATTAATTTAGAAATAAATAAATATGTATACAAAAGCTCTGAGAAGCCAGCATCAAGATGTTGACAAGATGATGGCCTTAAAAGTGGTTTTTATTCTTTTCCTTTGCATACCTAAATATGCTGGTTTTCCACAGTAAACACATTGCTTTTCCAAGCAAAAGAACTTATTTTTATTACTGATAGTATATACTTCTTTCACAGGGTTGCTGTGAGGATAAAATAGGATAATGTACCTGAAAAATGCTTGTACAAATATTATGATCTCACTACTTAGCCTGGGGTGTCCTTCCCACCATTCCCTCATAAAACCCACTCTCCTGTGTGTCTTCTCTGTTGATGTGATCCTCTAGAGGTCATCTCCACCCTGGTTGGCCACCAGAAAGTTCATTCTCCATACCCTCAAGACATGGCAGACCCATTTCCCCACTCATTCCATATTTAGCCTCCATCCTTCAACAAATATTCATACAGTTGGCAACCCATGGTGCTTGTCTTTTTCATGTATTTTAGATTATTAGAAACCCAATGATATTACTGCAATGAAGTACTATATTTCTACTTATTTGTGTCTTGTCCTAACCCCTCTAATCGTTATTCTGCTTTGTCACTATTCATAACTTACCCTCTCCACTATGGTCACCACCCCCATGCCATTTATAGATCTGCCTAAGCCTGTAACCTCTCCTTTTCTTTCAGTCATTCCTCCATCTAATCTGCCTCCAAAATTTGATTGATTAATTGATACGCAAGAGTTGCTGACTAATTACTGGGACATAAAGATGAGTAAAATACAAAGGAGGTGGGAGGGAAGACAAATTAGTTGACAGAGCGGAGGAAACAGATAAGTAAAGGCTCAGAGGTAAAAAAGAGTGTGGCATTGCAGAAGACCTAGTTTCATTAGCCAGTACACACCGAGAGAGGGGAGCCACTTCCACACCGTCAGGAAGCTCCTGGAACCCGTGCAGACAGCCCAAGTCCGATGAAATGGCCCCAGGGCCACTGCAAAAGCTGGTGTCCAGGAAGCCCACACATCCACCTACCAACGCTGTCAGAAGAGAGGGAAAAATTACTTCTTCTTCTCTTCCACTTTCCAGATCAAGCCAAACTGGCAGAATGTAGACTACAACAAGAACCCTGAAAGCAGAGGAGTCTTGGGAATACCATTCCCAGGCTTCCAGACCTTATAATACAGACAAACCTTTCAAATATTGCAGGTTTGCTTCCAGATCAGCACAATAAAGTGAGTCACACAAAGGTTTTGGTTTCCCAGTGCATATAAAAATTATGTTTAACCCTACCCAGATGGCTCAGGAGGTCTGAGCATCATCTCACCAATAGGCTGGGGGTTGAATTCCCTGTCAGGGCACATATCTAGGTTACAGTCCAATCCCTGCTGGGCACACATATGGGAGGCAACTGATGGGTATTTCTCTCTCTCTAAAATCAATAAACATTTCCTCAGGTGAGAATTAAAAAAATTAAATTATGTTTATACTATACTGTAGTCTATTAAGTATGCAATAATAAGAGACATTGAAATTAAGGACAAACTGACAGTAACCAGAAGGGAGGTGGGAGCGGGTAATGGGGGGGAAATGGGGAAGGGCCATCAAGGAACAAATATAAAGGACACAGGGACAAAGTCAAAGCGGGGTAAGATCCAGGATGGGAGGTGAGGATGGCTGGGGTGCGGGGCAGTGGTGAGGGGCGAGTGGAGACAACTGTACTTGAGCAACAATAAAACAAAAAGTTAAAAAAATAGAAGAAATTTTTAAAAATATGCAATACTAGCATGATGTCTAAAAATGTTCATATCTTGATTAAAACTACTTTATTGCTAAAAAAAAATATGCTAACCCTTCAGCAAGTCCTATTCTTCCTGGTCTTACCTTCAAATTGTAAAAAATACAGTATCTGTAAAGCAGAATAAAGCAAAGTGCAATGGAACAAAACAATTAAACAAAGCATACCTGTACAAAAGCGAGCACACAATGATCGAGGGGGTGCTGGTTGCCCAGGATGCCTTTTCCCTGCCCCATATTACAATTTCTTCCCCTAAGCATACCATGGGATGCTGGATTCCGCATTTACTTCATTCGGCCTCCAAGTACAGCTGCTTTTCCCTCTGGCCAGGCTGCAAGTTCTCTGAGAGGAAGGTCCACTGTTTGAACCCTTTCTTTGCATGCCCCCAATGTCCAGCAGGCACATTGCTGTGTACTTAGAAGATACACGATAGATATTTGCAAACTGATGCAGTGTCGAAAGTGGGAGCCCCTCTGACTCCCATTTCAGAGCTCCACTCAACATCACATCACCTGTATCCATTGACAGAAGGTTTTTTTTTTTAAATGGGAGTTAAGTATAAGTTTGAAATTGCTCAGTTCAGTTTTGCTTGGCAGGGAAACTCTTCTGGAGTTGAAACAACTAAACAGACCACAGTGAATGAAAAGTTTTCAGGAGACACTGGGTCCTACTAGTGGAACGCTCCTATCTGTAAAGCGCAGTTTCAACTTCCCAGTGAGGTAACGCTGGAAACATCGATGGGACTGAAGAGAACTGTAGCTGGACCCAACCAGCTATTTTTCTGGAATGAACCAACTCAATCTCATCTATTTCAAACTAGTGGAGAGGCAAAGGGGGGTGCTCTCTATACATTTTTATTAGTAAAAACTAATAAACTCATGATGTCTATGGGAGCACCAAGACAAGAAAGCTGATTAGATCTGTTGCAGAATTTTTTTTACTAAGTGTGAATTTGCAGATTAAAATGTTAATAACAACCACCACCACTAACTGATACTTACTGGGTGCTTCTCGTGTGCCAAGCACCCCTCTGAAAATTGTGTGTGTTACCTCAGTGAGACCACACAGTTTCCCCACGTGCACTTCCACAGATGAGGGACCGGAAGCACAGGAAAGGTAACTGACACGCCTAAACACACACACCTCCTAAGCAGTGTCATCAGGATACAAACCCTTGGCCTCGGTTCTAGACAGCCAGATAAATGGGACCTGGGCAGTTATTACCCAAACAACTAGTCTTGCAGACTGTCGGTAATGACTATATTAAACAAATCATTGTCCTTCACATTACCCTAATTCATGAATTTGCTAATTAGCGTTGCCTATTTGAGGCAGGATAGCAAGAATCTAGGAAAATTCCCTAGCAAGTGGAATAGGGAAACTGAGATATAGCTGAACACAATGGCCAAGCAATTTACAACCAGGTACAGGTAGTCCCCAGGGCAGAAAGCCCTGGCAGGGGGCAAAACTGGGGAAACAAGGACCCTGACCTAGGGTAACCTTTTTTCCCTGGCCTTTCCCCGCCTGGAGATGACATCTAGGCCTCAGTTGTGTTTCAGCTCCAGGCCCAGAAAAGAAGCAAAACCAGGTGGGTGACACCAGGATCAACTTCAAGGACTAATGACCCTGTCCTGGCACTGACCAATCAGTGGAGACCACCTGAAAGAGCACACCTGGAAAACTGATGAGTATCTGCTGAAACCCTCCCCTTAGATTCCCACTTGCAAGTGAGAGATAAAAGCCTCAACACAAAGGACCCAGCATGTGCACTCTCTTTCTGGGGAGAAGCCCAAGCCATTCCTTTCCCTTCTTCTTCCCCTACTAAGCCCCACAGACATGTGTCTCCTAAACTCTAAGGCAATGGGCTATGGCAGCTCATCCCAGGCTGACCCCCTGAACCTGTCCCCAAGGCCCCTTTTCTCTGACTTCCCAGTGAGCTCAGGCAGTCCAGCCCAGGTTCTCCTGTTGCTTCCTCTGTGCTAGGCCCGCCCTTGTTTTACTGTCCCCAGCTTTGATCAATGTGCCCTCAGAGTCACCAGGACTCATGTTGTGAAATCTTTCCAACACAAAGTCAAGAACCCACACACTACCGGCTGGCCCTAGGCAGACCCACTTAGCTCCAGGCCCCTATCCAGTAACATGTTGACAGATATTAACCAAAATGTGTCATATTGTAGCAGAGTGAAATATTTGCTCTCTGTAACTATCCTAATTGTAGACTGCACTTCTCCCTAGGACTTTGGGCTAATAGCTCATGCTATACAAATGCTAATTAGCTAGAGGAATCTTGCTGGAGGCTTGAGATTTTGCAAAGACAGCCCCTTGTCAAAAGACACCTTTCCCAAGAGATGAAAAATTATGTAGCAAGAGTCTCTAGACCCAACTCATATCAGAGGGGGTCTATGGACTGAGCAGGAACAAAGGGATTTAGAAATTTTGTGCTCTTCCGTGGATCCCTGCCTTGGTACCTAGCTGTCTGCAGCTTTCATTCACCTCTTGCCTCGCCACTCCCCACATTATCTTTTGACATAAAAGATGCCTGAATTCTAGGCTCTCTTAAAGTGGGTTTACAGGAGCTATAATAAGTCACCCCCACCTTCTCCAGCTGGGCCTTCTCAGTGCATAAACCTTTTCTTCTTACACCAAAATGACATTTTGTGTTTTGGCATTTCAGAGCATCAGGCACTCAGACTTTGAACCAGTAACAATATATAACTTTATAACATTAGATAAATGCCACTTAACTTTTCAGAGTTCAATTCCAGACCGTCAAACTCTTATTCTGTCTAGTTTATTTGAAAAAATATGGAGGAGAGTTGTTATGTCAAGTGGATCAAAAAGCTTATTAGCAAATAACACAGCAATGGAAGAGATTAGATTAGATTAGATTAGATTGATCGGATCAGATTAGGTCCAATCAGATTGGATTAGATTAGAGCTGAGGAGGTTCACCTGGATTTCTTTGCCCAAGAGAGGCCATTTTGACCCCAGCCTGAGGTCAGGCATCTGGTTAGCCTGAAGGTGCCTGATAGGTCTAGCCTGACCAAAGGGCATCTGGGAAGGTCAAGTTGATTTCAAAACCATTCTAAAATGTGCATTCCTGTCTAGGATGGATCTGAAAACACAACTTCCATCCCCACTTAACCCAAACGAGCTGTTCTATGGCGAGCACCTGGTCTGGGGCAGGAGCGCTGAGAGAACCATTCTTACTGTCAAAGTAAGACTGAAGTTGAGCTCTGTCTATGCCCAACTGAAGTGATTGTTTATCTTCCCCACATTTTCTTTCACATCTGTTCCTGCTGTTTCTCATCCCCCTATCCTCATTAAACAATGCTGAATCCTGCTAATATTAGTCATTTAAAGTCATAAAATACCCGGCATATTGGGATATCTTAAGAGGCCAAATTCTCAGTGTGCATAAATTCCTGAAGAGTGTTGGATTTTCCCTAAGAAACCCAATAAATAAAACACTGGCCTAAGAATAAAAATATCAGGGTGGCTGTTCCTCTTCCTTATTCCACGGCCTTCCTTGCCTATCCCTTGAAAGTGGCAGTGTGGCCACCAAAGAGGCAGCCACAAGAAGGCAGCAAACCAAGGTGGAAACTGGCCAAGGAAATGGCTGGGACTGAGAAGTTGGCAGAGCCAAGAAGAAGGCTAGCCAAGGAGGAAGTCTTTGTGGTCTGGAGACTGGTTACATAGAGGAAGATTGATTACATACATGAAGATTGAGAAGTAAGTAAATATATTGAGGTTTGTCAGGGCCTAAAAAGGAATTTATACATAGGTGGACTGGGGAAAGACCAGGAAAAAACCTGAGGTATTGAATTAAAATTGGAGGTATTGATGTGATGGATTACTTGAAGGATGAAGACAGATAGACGATAATGATATAGGCATATGATAAAGAGATAGATGATAGATAAATAGATATCAATGTATATGTGTAACACATAGGTACAATGAACATACTAAACATCCATATCTTGGTTTCAAAACACCATCTTTTACTAAAAGGAACCAGGGCTCCTGAGAGAAATGACTGATTCCAGTACTGAGGCATAAGATGAGCTTAGAACACTCAACTGTAGCAGGAAATAAGGAAGTGCTCAAAGAATGATGGGCATGTGGCCAAAGGACATGGGACTGAGTTTGAGAGGGTTCTTACTGGTCCAAACTGGGATAATCCGATTATCATAATAATGATTGTAACAGGTACTAATCCACTGACCATAAGTCCATACTAATGTAAATAAAGGAGTGAAAGGATGACTGAATAAGGAAGAAACGAAAGCTCCTCTTTACAGCGGTATGTCATCTAATAATGTAGAAGAAACAATGGACTTTGAAAACCACCATGTGGCAATCATCATGGTGGCAGGAGTCATCAATAGTTACCAAGATCGGTGAAAAAGGTTTGCTGAGGGACAGGACGTAGGGATAGTCTTGGACTATCTCCTCACAAAATACTATTCAATCACAAATGGAAAATTGATTACTTCACAGTGGAAAAACTTGGCACATACCAACTTAACTAGGGGATCCTGGTTAACCTTACTAGCAATGGGACTGGTTGACCTTGGATGTCTCCTGAAGTGATGCACTGAGGAGAGCACAGTGTCCTTTGGGGGGTACTTCTACCAAGAATTCATGGCCTGAGTCTAGACAAACCCTGATCAAGAAGGAAAGGTGTACACCCTTTAAAACTGCCAAGGTCATGGAAGATAGGGAAACATTAAGGGACTATGTAAGAACTGTTTTCTAGGTTGCAGAAGACTAAAAAGACACAACAAACTGAAATGCAAAGTGATACTGAATTAGATTGTAGACCAGAAAGGAGAGAGAGAGAATGGGACAGTTGGCAAAATTTTAACAGGATCTGTGGGTTGAATAATAGTGTTATAGCAATGTTGATTTTCTGATTGGGATCATTATAATTGCTCAAGAAAGTGCTCTTGCAGGAGAAAAATACACTGCCATACTTAAGGAATGGGTCATCATGTTTGCAACTTGCTCTTAACTTATTCTCAGATAAAGAATCATCATACCCATTAGAGGAAGAGAGAAATGTGGTAAAAAGTTAACAATTAAAAAACCTAAGTAAAGAGAATATGAAAGTTTTGTGTAGTATTCTTGTAATTTTCCTCTAAGTTTGGAATTTTTTCAAAGTAAAATATTTTAAAGATGAGATATTAGAATATCTAAAATTTAAAAAACTGATAATGCCTAGTATTGTCAAGGATATGGAAGAACAGAAACTCTCTCATACTGTTGGTACAGGTATAAAATGATATGACTACTTTGGAAAACTGTAAGGCAGTATTTGTAAGCTGACATACATATACTCTTTGAGCCAGCCATTCTATTCCTATATATACACCTCAAAAGAAATAACCACATAAGTGCACTATACATATAAGAAGATTTGGGCAATACTGCTTGTGATAGTCAAAGCTAGGAAAACAGTCTGTATTAGTCATCAACTGCTGCAACAACAACAAAAATTACCCCAAAAGTTAACAGCTAATAACACAAATGTGTGTATCTCACTGATTCTGTGAGTCGGCAATGCAGTGTGGCTTAGCTTCAAGACTCTCCCTCATGGTCTGTCATGACATTGCAGCCAAGCCGTCAGCCAGGGCTGCAGTCTTCTCAAGGTCTGACTGGGGCCTCAGCCTCTCACCACCTGGACCTCTCCAAAGGGCCATCTCATGATGTAGCACTGGTTTCCCAGGGGAATCAATCAAAAAAGAACACTTATAATGGAAGCCACAGTCTTTTTGTAACCTAATCTTAGAAGTGAAATTCTATCACTTTTGCCATAGTCTATTCATTAGAAGCTAGTCACAAGGTCCAGTTCACACTCAAGGAGAGAATATTACACAAGTTCATGGAAAGCAGGAGGCAAGGATCACTGGGGGCCACATAAGAGACGGCCTGGCATGCAACCCAAATGTCCGACAATGGTAGAAAGGGCAAACATCATGATTTGTTTAATACAATGCAATGTTAAAGAACAAGAAAATGAATGAACTACAGCTACTTACAACAAGAAACGACTCTCACAAATATTATGTTGGAAAAAACACACACAAAAGAATCATATGGTATGATTCTATTATATAACTTTCAAGAACAGGCAAAACAAAACTATGATAACAGAAGTCAGATAAAGGTTACCTTTGCAGAGAAAGGATGGGTACTGACTGGAAAGGGTGCTCCCAGAATGTTGGTAATGCTCTAGATCCTGACCCAGATCATGATTACATGGGGGTTCATTTCCTAAAAATGTGTCAAGTTGGATGCCTTTGATGTGTGCACTCTCCTGTATACATACTATAGTTCAATAAAAATTTTTACTTGAAAACTTCACACCCCCAAATCAGGGTTATGGTTATTTGGTAACTTTTATTTTCATATAATTTCAAATTTACAGAAAAGTTGCAAGAATCATATAAAGATTCCTGTCTACTCTTTCCCCAGATTCACCAAGTGTTTACATTTTATGCCATTTGTTATCATTCTCTTCGTATGTGTACGTGTACACGCTTTTTCTGAACCACTTGAAATTAAGTTGCAACCATCATTATTTGCCCTGAAATATTTCATGTGCATTTCTTTTTTTTAAGTGACTGTTTAATGCATTAGGCAAAAGTTTTGCATAAAATCAGAAATCTATGATCTGTCCCTGCTCCAACTGGTAAAAAAAAAAAAAAAAAAAAAAATGCAAGATGCATCACCAGGCGTGTGCAAATCAGACCCAGATCAAAGCTCGCACTCTGTGACCCAACCTCAGGCTATTACCAGTTCTCTGCACCGAACATCCGCACTGCCAGCACCCGCTCCAGCTTCACGGCGTCAGCAGCGAAGTCCGGATCCCGTTTGAGAGTTTCTCCACAGCCATTTGGTCCTTGTGCAGCCAGCGGAAGGCCTTCTCACCCAGGTGGGTCTTCTGCCGCTCACTGGCCTGGGCTGCCTTAACCGAGAGCACAGACACCAGGTTGCTGCCGTCCTTGAGCAGCTCCCGCAGGAGCTTAGGGAAGATGGTGAGGAAGTTGCGGCCTGCCAGCACCTTGACTTCACCCGCGTTGCGGAAGGAAGCGTCCATGACAATGGTCTCGTAGCCAAACTTCTTGTATGTAGATCTTGGTGACACTTCTCACCCCAGGGTCCTCCAGGGGCTCGTACACTTTCTTGTCTGTGTTGGCCACATGCCAATCAAGGATGCGCCCCGCGAAGGGGGAGATGAGCGTCGCCCCTGCTTCGGCACAGGCCACAGCCTGGGCGAAGGGGAAGAGCAGCATCGTGTTGCAGTGGAAGCTGTGCTGCTCCTCCAGCTCCTTTACAGCCTGGATTCGCTCCCAGGTGGACGAGAGCTTGATCAGAACCCGGTCCTGGCGACCCCGGCGTCCTCGTAGAGCTGGATGAGACACCTGGCCCGGGCCACCATAGCGTCCTTGTCGAAGGAGGGCCTCGCATTTACCTCCGTGGACACGCGACCCAGCTCTTCTCAGCATTTCTGCCCCATCAGCTCCTAAAGCTTATCGATGGCATTTTGGACCTGTTCCTCTCGTGGCCCGCCCAGCCTCCTGCCATGGGCTAGGGCCTCCTCCACCAGCTCCTGGTAGGGGGGCATCTGCCGGCCTCCAGGGCCAGGGACCGGTTGGTGGTGGCATCCTGGGGCTTGTGCTCGTCGACAGCGTGCAAGTGGCCCGTGGCAGCCACCACGGTGGTGAACTGCTTGAGCTAGTCCAGTGCATTCTCCATCCTCTGCCGCTTCACCTGGGAACCCAACCTGGTGAGGCTGCTGCAGCGCTGCAGCCCACAATACCCCACGGTCCCGTCCCCAATGTGCATTTCTTATGAACAAGGACATTCTCTTACATAATTACAGCACAATAATCAAAATCAGGTAATTTAACATTGATACAATACCATTGTCTAATCCACAGTCCATAGGAAAATACCATCACTTTTTTTCAAATATTTTATTTGCCCTGGCTGGTGTAGCTCAGTGGATTGAGCGCGGGCTGCGAACCAGGCATCGCAGGTTCGATTCCCAGTCAGGGCACATGCCTAGGTTGCAGGCCATGTCCCCCAGCAACCGTACATTGATGTCTCTCTCTCTCTCCCTCCCTCCCTCCCTTCCCTCTCTAAAAATAAATAAATAAAATCTTTAAAAAAATAAAAATAAATAAAAATATTTTATTTATTTTTAGAGAGAGGCGAAGGGAGGGAGAAAGAGAGTGAGAAACATCAGTGTGTGGTTGCCTCTCGCACAACCCCTGCTGGGGACCTGGCCCACAACCCAGGCTCCTGCCCTGACTAGGAATCCAACCTGGGACCCTTTGGTTCGCAGGCTGGCCCTCAATCCATTTAGCCACACCACCCAGGGCCCATCAATTGTTTTAACAATGGCCTCTTTAAAAAAAAAAATCCAGTCTTAAATCCAGCATTATATGTTACATTCGTCATGTCTCTAGTCTCCTTTAATCTGGGCCAGTTAATCAGTTTTTCATTATCTTTTTTTAATATGTTTTACTGATTATGCTATTACAGTTGTCCCATTCCCCCACCACCACCACGTTTATTCCCCTCCGCCCTGCACACCCCCTCCCACCCGCATTTCTCCCCTTTAGGTCGGGTCATACATATAAGTTCTTTGGCTTCTGCATTTCCTATATTATTCTTAACCTCCTCCTATCTATTTTCTACCTACCATCTATGCTACTTATTCTCTGTACCTTTTCCCCTTCTCTTCCCCTTCCACTCCCCTGTTGATAACCCTCCATGTGATCTCCATTTCTGTGATTCTGTTCCTGTTCTGGTTGTTTGCTTAGTTTGTTTTTGTTTTAGGTGTGGTTGTTAATAACTGTAAGTTTGTTGTCATTTTACTGTTCATATTTTTTATCTTCTTTTTCTTAGATAAGTCCCTTTAACATTTCATATAATAAGGGCTTGGTGATGATGAACTCCTTTAACTTGCCCTTATCTGGGAAGCACTTTATCTGCCCTTCCATTCTAAATGATAGCTTTGCTGGATAGAGTAATCTTAGATGTAGGTCCTTGCCTTTATGACTTGGAATACTTCTTTCCAGCCCCTTCTTGCCTGTAAGGTCTCTTTTGAGAAATCAGCCAAGAGTCTTATGGGCACTCCTTTGTAGGTAACTCTCTCCTTTTGTCTTGCTGCTTTTAAGATTCTCTTCTTATCTTTAAACTTGGGTAATGTGACTATGATGTGCCTTGGTGTGTTCCTCCTTGGGTCCAACTTCTTTGGGACTCTCTGAGCTTCCTGGACTTCCTGGAAGTCTATTTCCTTTGCCAGATCGGGGAAGTTCTCTTCATTATTTGTTCAAATAAGTTTTCAATTTCTTGCTCTTCCCCTTCTCCTTCTGGCACCCCTATGATTCAGATGTTGGAATGTTTGAAGATGTCCTGGATGTTCCTAAGCCTGTCCTCATTTTTTTTTTTTTAATTCTTGTTTCTTCATTCTGTGCTGGTTGAATGTTTCTTTCTTCCTTCTGGTCCACTCCATTGATTTGACTCCCAGTTTCCTTCCCATCACTATTGGTTCCCTGTACACTTTCCTTTATTTCACTTATCTTATCCTTCATTTTTTTCATTTAATTTATGACCATATTCAACCAATTCTGTGAGCATCCTGATTACCAGTGTTTTGAAGCATATATCTGATAAGTTAGCTATCTCTTCATCACTTAGTTGTATTTGCTCTGGAGCTTTGATCTACTCTTTCATTTGGGCCTTTTTTTTTTTTTTTTTTTTTTTTTTTTTTTTTTTTTTTTTTTTTTTTTTTTTTTTTTTTTTTTTTTTTTTTTTTTTTTTTTTTTTTTTTTTTTTTTTTTTTTTTTTTTTTTTTTTTTTTTTTTTTTTTTTTTTTTTTTTTTTTTTGTCTCTGCATGCCTGTTACATATAAGGGATGGAGCCTTAGATGTTCACCAGAGCAGGACAACCCACATTGCTGTGTTGTCATGCTGTATGTGAGGGAGGGGTTCTAGAGGGAACAATGCTGTTTGCTCCACTCTCTGTCGGTTTTCAGTCACTTTCCCCACTACCCACAATCAAATCGGGTCCTTGTGGTGCCAATTTCCGGGTAAGTGGGCTTGTGTACATTCTAGGGCCCTGTGGGTCTCTCCAATGAACTCTCCTGTGAGGCTGGGAGTTTCTCCCACTGCTGCCTCAACCCCCAGTGGTGTTTTCAGTCAGAGGTTTGAGGCTTTATTTCCCTGCACTGGAACCCCAGGTTTTGTGGTCTGTCTCAATCCTCAGTTGTTCCTCCCAGTTTATCTGCATGTGAATGTGGGACCACCCAGTCTGCCAGCCACCACCTTGCCATGAGTCCTCTCTGTCTGGCTGCCCATCTCCACCCCTCTTACCTGTCTGCATGAATGTTTCTTTTAACTCCTTGGTTGTTGGACTTCCATACAGTTCAATTTTCTGTCACTTCTGGTTGTTTCTTTGTTTTTAAATTTGTTGTTGTCCTTCTTTTGGTTGTGCAAGGAGGCACAGTGTGTCTACCTCCACGTCCACCTGGCCTGGGCTGGAAGTCCAGTTTTTCATTATCTTGACTCTTTTGAAGACTGCAGTCCAGTTATTTGTAGACAATCCCTCAGTTTGAATTCAGTTTATGCATTTTTGGCAGAACAGCATAAAAACAATGTTGTGTCCTTGTCAAAGCAGCACATCAGAATTACATGATGCTACTTGGTCCCATTACTGGCTGTATTAACTTTGATTATTTGATTAAAGCGGTGTCTACCAGACTGCAACACTATAAAGTTACTATCTTTCCTTTGTGATCACTAGATAATCTTGGGGAAAGTAATTTGTATGTAAATGTCATGTTCTGAGGCTTACTTTATCTTCCATTAGTTCTACACTAACTTTATCTTCCATTGATGATTCTTGTCAGAAGCAATTATGAAATAGTAGTTGCCAAACAGTGATTGTCTAACTCCATCATTCCTTCCTCATTCATCACATTTATTGGTTGACATTGTGCTTGAAGGAGACTTTCCTTTCTCTACCTTTTATATATTTATTCATTCATTCACTTGTGTACATCAGTATGGATTCCTGGATTCCCATTTTAGTTAGTGGATTATTATGTTTCTATCATGATTAATTTTGAGGTTCAAATTGTCCCTGTTTGGCTACTGGTAGATCCAGGATGAATTTTTACCCTGAGTTACTCATCACTAGCCAAGTGACCTTATACTCTGAAATTTCTTCATACCAAAGTAAAAATTGATTGTGCCTTTGCACTTCACAATGTACCCAAGTTCAACAAATGTAGAGCAGAAGTGCAGTACAAACTAAGAGAAGAAAGAAGGGAAATTAGAGAAAGGCTATAAACTTTAAATAGAGAAATCTCCCTAATCTGTATTTTTAGTGTCAACAATAAATGGTTAACTTCTTTAAAGTAAATTACAGCAGCAGGATCTAATTTTAAGGCTCTACTAAAATCTGCCATGTTTGAAATCAGGCATAAATCACAGTTAAAGTTCACAGAAAAATAACTTTAGTCTTCTTTTTTTTAAATTTGTTATAGAGTTTCCTTTTTCCATCAATTCACGATACCTCCTTATTTTATTTTATTTTATTTTATATTTTGCCTAAGGTTCTGTGAGAATCATCAACTAACAACAACAAGAACTAGAAATTCACCTAAAACTTATTCTTATCCAGTCTCAGTAAGATGATGTTTTTCAAATACACACTTCTTATTTGGGGAGAGACAATTCTTTTCATATAACAATAAACTCTATTTTCTGCATCTTGAGTAACAAACATAAAATCTCCCAGAAACATTTTACTTTTCATAATCTAAATCATGTTAAGCCCTGGCTAGCGTTGCTCAGTGGATTGAGCACCAGCCTATGAACCAAAGGGTTGCTGGTTTAATTCCCAGTTAGGACACACGCTGGGTTGCGGGCCAGGTCCCCACTAGGGGGCACTCAAGAGGCAACCACACATTGATGCCTCTCTCCTTTTCTTTCTCCCTCCCTTTCCCTCTGTCTAAAAATAACTAAAAAAAAATCTAAAAATTTTTTAAAAAATAATAAACAAATCACATTAAATAACTTCTACATTTAAGAAGAGAGAAACACCTGTCCAATAAAGTAGGGTTTATTCTTATACAGAGCACTGTCAGTTACACTTAAGGTTGACAGTAAACATGTCCAGAATTCTAAAAATATGACAATCAACACATACCATCAGGAAAGAAAAAGTAAAAAGTCAGAAGAGAGAGCTTGACCATGCCTAAATGACAGAATTAATATATGTAAGGGATTAGAAATGGAAAGGTTGAAACTTAGAAAATAAAGAGAATTGAAAAGGCAAGTTTGTCAGGGTTTAACTAGGCAGAGGAAGAAACTACATAGGGAGCATTTGTCTCTCATAAGATTGGTTACTTTAACCAGCCTCAGGCACAATCAAATATTGAGACCTTCCAAGTGGAAGAAGATTTTAACATCACTGGACAACATCCTACCAAGCCTGTCTGAGCAGCAGTCAACTTTTGGTAATGCCCACTATTTCCTCCTGCCCACTTCAAACTGCAATACACATGTTGGAAACTAAGCTCAGTGTATGTATCCATCTAACCTGTTTTGAAAAGGTTTGAAAAAAAGATGAGAAGAAAATCATATGTTTTACTATGAAAACACTGAGAGGAGAGTTTTAGAGAGAGGAGTATTCAACAGTGTCAAATGCCATCCAGGAGTCTAAGAGAATGAGGCCTGAGAAAAATCCACTGAGCCTTGCTATTAGGAAGCCAGGACTGTCTGTCAGTGAACAGTTTGAATGACAGGGACTGGAGCTGAGGGAACAGCAGGAGTCAAGAGAGCAGAAGTAGGAGTGACTGGGCATTGAGAAAATGGAGTTTTGTGCTTAAACATGTAATAATAAAACGATGAAAAAAATAGGCTGAGTTGCACCAAGGTCAAATGAAGGTTTGGGGAGTTTGGGTGTTTTTTGTTTTGTCTTGCATTGTGTTGTTTTCAGCACAGGGAAGATTGCATCTGCAGGCATAGGGCAGAAGAGAACATTTAAAATGTTTAAGCTAAACATAGATAATTAAGAGAGAAAATCCTTAATTCTAGACGCTTATAGCAACCAGAAGGGAGAAAACAAAGAGGACTGAGAGCACAAGCATACCGCAATTTACACTTCAAAAGAATTCAGTTTATCATCTCAGATAGGGAGAGAGAAAGAAACAGATATGGAATTATTTTGGAATGGATTAAAGGCTCATCTCACATAGTCTTTTCTTCCTTTTGTCCGGAAAGTAGAAGGAAAGCAGAGGGAGGCACAAGTGCTGAGGGACATCCAGCTGGGAATAAAGGAGAGAAAAGGCTTAGAAGACTGTGGGCAGTAAACTACATGTGTAATGGGCTCTGACACGAAGCAGGCACCTAGAGGATGTTTGAATAAATTGGTAAGATGCAAAAAAAAAAATTATTGCTGCATTACAGGGAGATCCCCAGTTCACTTAAGTAATACAAATTTTCTTGTCTGGTTTTGTAGTTGATTCTTTGTCACCCTATTTTAGTTGCCTCTTGTGTTTTTTCCTATGTATTAGATTGATTTTCTTTTTAAAAATTATATTTTGTTGATTATGCTATTACAGCTTGTCTTCATTTTCCCCCTTTGCCCCTCTCCACCCAGAACCCCTCACTCCCTCAGGCAATTACCCCATAATGTTCACGTACACAACTCATGTGTATGTGTTCTTTGACTGCTCCATTCCCTATACCATACTTTACATCCCCATGGCTCTTCTGTAGCTACCTATTTGTACTTCTTAATCCCCTCACCTCTTCACCCATTCTGCTCCAGCCCCCTCACATCTGACAACCATCAAAACATTCTCTGTCTCCATGATTCTATCTCTGTTCTTCTTATTTGCTTAGTTTGTTTTTTAGATTCAGTTGTTGCTAGATATGTATGCATTGCCATTTTATTGTTCACAGTTTTGATCTTTTTCTTAAATAAGTCCTTTTAACATTTCATATAATAATGATTTGGCTATGATGAAATCCGTTAGCTTTTTCCTTGTCTGGGAAGCTATTTATCTGCCCTTCAATTCTAAATGACATCTTTGCTGGGTAGAGCAATCTTGGCTGTAGGTCCCAGCTCTTCATGACTTTGAATATTTCTCACCAATACCTTCTAGCCTGCAAAGTTTCTTTTGAGAAATAGCTGACAGTCTTATGGGAACTCCCCTGCAGGTCACTAACTTTTTCTCTTGCTGCTTTTAAGATTCTCTCTTTACCTTTAAATTTTGGCATTTTAATTATGATGTGCCTTGCAGTGGGCCTCTTTACATCCATCTTGTTTGGGACTCTCTGTGCTTCCTGGACCTGAATGTCTATTTCCTTCACCAAATTAGGGAAGTTTTCTTTCACTGTTTTTCAAATAGATTTCCAATTTCTTTCTCTTTCTCTTCTCCTTCTGGCACCTCTGTGATACAAACATTGGACCTCTTGAAGTTGTCCCAGAAGCTGCTTATAGTATCCTCATTTTTTTTTGGGGGGGGGGATTCTTTTTCTTTTTGTTGTTCTGATTGGTTGTTTTTTGCTTCCTTATATTCCAAATCATTGATTTGATTCTCACTTCATCCATTATATTGTTTCTCTGTAAAATATTCTTATTTCAATTAGTGTATCCTCTGTTTCGGGCTGGATCTTTCTAGCTGTCAAGGTCCTCACTCAGTTTCTTGAGCATCCTTATAACTGGTGTTTTGAATTCTGCATCCAGTAGAATGCTTATCTCCATTTTGTTTAGTTCTTTTTCTGGAGTTTTGTTCTGTTCTTTTTCATTTGGGTCATGTTTCTTTGTCTCCTCATATTGGCAGCCTCCCTGTGTTTGTTTCTATGTAATTTGTAGAACTACTTTGATTCCGTGTCTTGGTAGTGTGGCCTAATATAGTAGGTGACCTGTAGGGTTCAGTGGCACAGCCTCTCCTATCATCCAGCTGGGTACTCAAGATTCAGCCTTCATGTAGGCTGAGTACACCCTCCTCTTGTAGTTGAGCCTTGGTTACTGTTAGCAGATTAATGGGAGGGATTTACCCAGGCCAAACAGCTGTGAACAGTAACTATGACTACTGACCACCAAGCTCCACCTTCCACGGAGGATCAGCTGTGCAGGGGCAGGGTGGTGGTGCTCCGACATGGTCTGTAGCTGTCCACTGGGGTTTCCAAGGTGGTGCAGGCCAAGGTCAGCCCCCGCCTATGTTTTGCCCAAGGTATCCTGCCTAAGCTATAAAGCAATCTGAGATGGCTTCTACTTGTGCTGTGCTTAGAGATTCCCAGTGAAACCAAGCTATGAATCTTGGCTGGCTGCTGTTAGTGCCAGGCCTGGGGCTCACTGAAGCCTGCTTTTGCTTTTTTGAGAGGATTTAGGAAGTCGTGAAGCATGAGCTAAGACCAGCCATTCATATGGAAAAGTCACTTGAGTGAGCTCATAAGTTGGGTGGGGAGTCTCTGGGGATCACCAAGACGGGTCAAATAGTGTTAGCCAGGTTGATGGAGTCTCAGATATGGTACCAACTTACTGAGTCTGTGGGAGGAGGCCTCTGCTCGCCTTGATGCCAGACACTTCAATTCCTCCCCATATACCACTGGTGCCTTTTAAGCTACTACCCTGGTGCTGGAGCTCGAAGGGAATAAATCTGAGTAGGTGAGTGCATGTGTGGGTTCTTTAAGAGGAACTTCTAGGGCTCTAGCACTTTCTTCCACCAAATCATCACTGGTTTGTGCAGCCAGAAGTTGTGGGGACTTAACTTCCTACCACTGGAACCCTGGGCTGGGAGGCCTGATGTGGGGCTGGGACTCCTCGCACCTGAGATATCCCTCCAGAATTTTTATACACCACATGTGGGTGTGGGGCCAGTCCATTCCGCATCTGCACTCCTCCTACCATTCTGGATGGATGTGCTTTCTTTAATTCTGTAGCTGTCAGACTTCCATTCAACTCTATTTCATAGTTGTCAGACTTCCATTCAACTCAATTTCTGACCATTCTGAGTGATGGTCTTTCAATATTTTAGTTGTAATTTTGATGCAGTTGTGCAAAGAGGTGAACTATGTCTGTCAATGCCACCATCTTGACCAGAAGTAAGAGACTGATCTGCTTTGACTCTCTGTCTTGTGGAGTGGCCTTATGTGTTAGGAGTCCTATGGGAACCACTGGTGCAGACTACTTGATCCTGATGTGTTGGTTCTGGGGCCTCTTTGGAGGGGCTCCAGTGCAGGCCAAGGTCAGTCACTATCTGTGTCCAGCTTTGGGGCACCTGGTAGGAATTACTAAGTGATCTGCAGTTAGTAGCTACCTGTGCTGGGCTTAGAGGTTCTCAGAAGACACTATGCTGCAAACTGAGGCCAGCTACCACTAGTGCCAGGCTTGGGGGCACTTAGCAAGAGATACAAGACTTGCCAAGGCCATCCACTGCTTGTTTGGGGTTGGAGGACCTTTAAGAGACCTTAGGAAGGTCTGCAGCTGGGCCAAACCTGGCCATTTGTAAGAAACAGCAGCTGAAAGTAGTTCAAACCAGTGTGACAGGGTCTCAAGGAATCACCAGGGTGGGGGCAAGCAGTGTTAGCCAGGCTGATGGAGACTCTGATTTGGATGGGGGAAGAGCTCAACAAAGGACCAATGGTGCCTACCAGCACTTGTTTCACAGAGAGAGCTGCCCCTCAAGTCCTTGCTCTGAAGCCAGACAATTCAGTCCCTCCCCATATGTCTTGGTGCTTTTCAAGCTGCTGTCCCTTTACTGGAGCTTAGGACAAGTGTTATGAGAGTGATTCTGTGCTGAGGCCCTTTAAGAAGATGCCTCGGTCTATAGTAGCACTTTATCTCATCCAGACAAAATCTCAGCTGATTTTCACAGCCAGATGCTGTAGAAGCAGCTCTTCTTCCTGGCACTCTTGCTGTGGGCTGGACAGCTTAGTGTGGGGCTGAGACCCCTCTCTCCTCAGGGGAGACCTCTGCAGCCAAGATATCCCTCCTGATTCTTTTTTCTTTATCCTCACCCAAGTACATTTTTCTGGACTTTTTTTTTTATTGCTTTTAGATAGAAAGGAGGGAGAGAGAGAGAGAGGAACATCAATGTGAGAGAGGAACATTGATTGGTTGCCTTCTCATATGTGCTCCAATTGGGATCAAACATGCCTCCTGAGTATGTGCCCTGACCAGGAATGGAACGCATGACGACCTTTCGGTCTATGGGACGATACTCCAACCAGCTGAGCCACACTGGCCAGGTCATCCCTCCTGATTCTCAACCAGCCTGTTTTGCATCTCTGCTTGTTTTACCAGTCTCAGCATGGCTTCTTTTTTATACCCTTAGTTACAGGAGTTTTGTTCAACTAGTCTTCAGGTGGTTCTCAGTGGTGGTTATCCTATAATTTAGTTGTAATTTTGATGTGATTGTGGGAGGAGGAAAGTAAAGCCTTTACCTATTCTGCCATCTTGACTGGAACTACTCTAAAATATGTATCTTTTTAAAAGGAAGACTAAATAAGATTATTGATATCATATTGTCTATCCAAAGTGGCTTTTCATTCATTACAGAGTGGTTTTTATTGCCTAGAACAGTGCCAGGTACATAACAGGCCCTCAGCAAATGTTTTGTTGAATAAATGTTGAATGAATATATGGTCTTTCTCATGGTTCTGTGGCAGGTATTATTTATTTACAACATAGCTAAGTCAAATTTTTAAGTTAATAAGTTCCTGCAGACTACATTTTTAAAAAGACTTCCTAACTAATTATGATTAAGCATTTTGCATAGGGAGAAATCACCCATGTATAATTAAAGGTGACAAAATTACATATAGATATAAAGGACACATGGACAAAAACTAGAGGGATGGAAATAGGAGGGAGGTGGGAGGGGTGGGTGGGTGGGCTCAAATGGGAATAAAAGACAGAAAACTGTACTTGAACAACAATTAAAATACAATTTTTTAAAATAAAATAAAATAAATTACAGACTTCCAGCCAAGATGGAGGCATAGGTAGACACACTGTGCCTCCTCACACAACCAAAATAAGGACAACAACAATTTAAAAACAAAACAACAACCAGAAATGACAGAAAATTGATCTGAATGGAAGTCCAACAACCAAGGAATTAAAATAGACACATTCATCCAGACCAGTGGGTGGGGCAGAGTCGGCAGCCTGGCGGAGAGGAGTCACAGCACAAAAAAACATGGCACCGGGCGCAAAAGACAGAAGCGGGCAGACCCTGGGTGTGCAGGCGGCAGCTGGCAGACCCCGAACGTGGGGTGGCTACGGGCAGACCCATCAAGGCAGTGATTGTGAAGCGAGGCACGGTGTGCAAGGTGGCTGGCTGACCAGGCAGTCTCACATTCATGAGCAGATAAACCAGGTGAGGCTGCAGAGTGAGACAGACCACGCAACCCAGGGTCCTAGCACCAGGAAATAAAGCCTCAAGGCACTGATTGGGGACACCTGTGGGGATTGAGGTGCAGGAAGAGACTCCCAGCCTCACGGGACAGTTCGTTGGAGAGATCCACAGGGTCCTAGAACATGCACAAGCCCACCCACACAGGAATCAGCACCAGAAAGGCCCAGTTTGTCTGAGGGAAGCAGTGGAAGGGATTGAAATTCCATAGAATGGAGCAAGCGCCATTGTTCCCTCTCGGATTCTGCCCCCACATACAGCATCACAACCCAGCTACTGGGTTGCCCCACCCTAGTGAACACCTAAGGCTCCTCCCCTCATACATAACAGGTGCGACAAGACAAAAAAAAAATGGCCCAAATCGAAGAACAGATCAAAGCCCCAGAGCAAATACAACTGAGCTATGAAGAGATAGCCAACCTATCAGATGCACAGTTCAAAGCACTGGTGATCAGGATGCTCACAGAATTGGTTGAATTTGGTTGCAAATTAGATGAAAAAATCAAAGCTACACTAAGCAAAATGAAAGAAAATGCACAGGGAAGCAATAGCGAGGGGAAGAAAACTGGGACTCAAGTCTATGGAATGGATCAGAAGGAAGAAAGAAACAACCAAACAGAAAAGAATGAAGAAACAAGAATTCAAAAAAATGAGGAGAGGTTTAGGAACCTCCAGGATATCTTTAAACATTCCAACATCCAAATTATAGGGGTACCAGAAGGGGAAAAGGAAGAGCAACAAATGGAAAAGTTATTTGAACAAATAATAAAGGAGAACTTCTCCATTCTGGCAAAGGAAATAGACTTCCAGGAATTCCAGGAAGCTCACAGAGTCCCAAAGAAGTTGGACCCAAGGAGGAACACACCAAGGCACATCAGAATTACATTAGCCAAGGTAAAAATGAAGGAGAGAATTCTAGAAGCAGCAAGAGATAAGAAGACAGTAACCTACAAAGGAGTTCCCATCACACTGTCAGCTGATTTCTCAAAAGAGACCTTACAGGCAAGAAGGAGCTGGAAAGAAGTATTCCAAGTCAGGAAGGGCAAGGACCTACATCCCAGATTGCTCTGTTCAGCAAAGCTTCCATTTAGAATGGAAGGGCAGATGAAGTGCTTCTCAGACAAGGCCAAGTTAAAGGAGTTCATCATCACCAAGCCCTTATTATATGAAATGTTAAAGGGACTTATCTAAGAAAAAGCAGATAAAAAAACATGTATAGTAAAATGACAGCAAATTCACAATTATTAACAACCACACCTAAAACAAAACAAAAAGAAACTAAGCAAACTAGAACAGGAACAGAATCACTGAAAGGGAGATCACATGGAGGGTTAGCAACAGGGGAGTGGGAGGAGGAGAGAGGGGGAAAAAGGTATGGAGAATAAGTAGCATAGATGGTAGGTAGAAAATAGACAGGGGGAGGGCAAGAATAGTATGGGAAATGTAGAAGCTAAAGAACTTATGACACATGGACATGATCTAAAGGTGGGGGATGTGGGTGGGAGAGGGTAAGCAGAGTGGAGGGGAATGAAGGGGGGGAATGGGACAACTGTAATAGCATAATCAATAAAATATATTTTTAAAATTGCATATAGGCATTTAATATAGAGACATGATATAGTAAACAATGAAATGCAGATTTGGAGTCTCTCCAAATAAAATTTTACAAAAAAGCATTATCGTTCTGCTTTATTGTTCACTTTGCCTGTAATGCCATATCATTTTCTTTATCTACCTCTGTGTGTATTAACAAAGGCCAAGATTAAAAATGTTTTCCTCCATGTTCTCTGGAGTTCTCTTAGTTAGAAATAATGTCTCTCTCCTCAGAACTCCCAAAGCACTTTATTTGCATCTCTCATAAGGCACCAAAGAATGAATATTTATTCTGAGTTAAAAAGTAAAAGATTATCCAGAAAACTAAGCTTTTTGAGCTTTTTCACTTGAACTGTACAGAAAACTGAAGCAAGTGTACTACTTCAAAAGTGACCTATAAAATTTTCCACTTATAAATCAAATTTATTGCTGTATAACACATAAAATGTGCCCATTTAAGTGAACAGTTTGTTAAGTTTTGATAAATGTATTTACCTATATAACTACCACTACAACCAAGATATAGAATATTGCAAAACCTCTCCGCTTTCCCACCAGGGTTCTCCTCCTGCTGTACCTCCGCTCTGCCCTCCTTGACCCTGCACCCGGCTTTTTCCTCCTCAGATGCCCTCAGCCCACAAGCCTACCTGCCACCCCAGTGTTCTGATTAGTGATGATGAACCAGGGTAAGACTTATATTTATTTAGGATACCTAATCATTACATTGAAGATTTTGAAAAAGTGTTTATTCCTCATGGACTAATTTTGGACAGGACCCAACAGCTTGCTCTAGATGTGATGGAAGAGATATTAGGCCACCACTTGGTAGCCCTCTGCATGTTCAAGGGGGTGCTGTAAATTCTTTGCTGACCTACTGGATTACATCAAAGCACAGAACAGAAATAGTGATTGATCCATTCCTATGACTATAGATTTTACCAGACTGAAGAACTATTGCAATGAACAGTCAACAGGGACATAAAAGTGATTGGTGGAGATTTTCTCTGCACTTAAACTGGAAAGAATGTGTTGATTGTTGAAGATACAAGTAACACTGGTGAAACAATGCAAACCTTGCTTTTCTTGATCAAGCAACATAATCTAAAGATGGTCAAGGTCTCAAGCTTGCTGGTAGAAAGAACCCCTCCAAGTATTGGATATAGACCAGACTTAGTTGGATTTCAAATTCCAGACAAGTTCGTTGTAGGATATACCCTTGGTTATAATGAATACTTCAGAAGTTTGAATTATGTTTGTGCTATTAGTGAAACTGGAAAAGCAAAATACAAAGCCTACGTTAAGAGTTCAAGTTGAGTTTGAAAACACCTGGAAGCCCAGTAAACTGTGACCTCGCTGGTGTGGCTCAGTGGATTGAGTGTCGGCCTATGAACCAAAAGGTTGCCAGTTCGATTCCCAGTCACGGCACATGCCTGGGTTTGGGGCCAGGTCCCCAGTTGGAAGTATGTGAGAGGCAACAGAGTCATGTATCTCTTGCACATTGATGTTTTTCTCCTCTCTTTCTCCTTCCCTTCCCCTCTCTCTAAAAATAAATAAATAAATAAAATCTGTTTTAAAATCCCCAGTGAAGTTATCAAATGTTCTAGTTCTTGCGGGCTGCGAACCAAAACATTGCAGGTTCAATTCCCAGTCAGGGCACATGCCTGGGTTGCAGGCCACTGCCCCCAGCAACCGCACATTGATGTTTCTCTCTCTCTCTTTCTCCCTCCCTTCCCTCTCTAAAATAAATAAATAAAATCTTTAAAAAAATATTCTAGTTCTATGGTCAGCTAATTGTATGTACCTTCTAAGAAGTTTGTCTGTTTTTTATTTTAGAAACATCAATTGCTGTGTTCCTGAACTCTTTATTTGCACTATGAGCCTACAGACTATCAGTTCCCTTTGGGTGGATTGTTATTTGACTTGTGAATGAAAAATTTCTTAAATCACACCACTATTGAATGAAAATATTGAAATTGAATCTATAAGAAACATTTAAAGAGAAGATATATTACTTCTATCATTAGTATTTTAATTTTTACATATTCAGGAAAGAAAAGAAATGATTGAATACTGCCAATTATACCACTGTGTTTATGCGTAAAAAACATTCAGTTTTAGTATCAGTGACAGCATCTAAGAGATATTGTTATGTCAGATAAACTCTATGTCCTGGAATTACTTTAGTGACATTTCAGTATCGTTAACTCTATTTTCCCACTCGTTCAGGTAATTTCTGCTGCGCCTTTGTCAACATTTCCCTTTAAGTACAAATCAATAAATTCAAAAACAACTATTTTTAAAAAGGTATAGAATATTTACTCTCATGCCCCTCTGCAGTCTATTCTGCCCTCACTCACCCACTGGCAGCTCGAATCACTGATCTGCTTTCTGTCACTATATGTTAGCTTTACAGTTCTAGAACTTTGTGTAAATGGAATTGGATCGTGTATTCTTTGTGTCTGGCTTCTTTCAGTCAACATAGTGTTGCTGACATTCACCCATGTTGTTGTGTGTATCAGTGATTCATTACTGTTATTGCTGAGTAGTATTCAATGTATGAATATACATTGGAATTTGTCTATTCACACACTGCTGAATATCTGAGTTGCTTTCAACTCCATGTTCTTAAGAATAAAGCTGTTGTGAACACTCATGTATGTCTTTTTGAGAACATATATTTTCATTTCTCTTGAATAAATGCCTAAGAGGGGAATTGCTTGGTTATGTAATGTACATTTAATTTTATAGGAATCTGCCAAAGAATTGTACTACTCTTCGTTCCTACAAGATTGCACATCAAAATTACAACTAAATTATGCACATACTCACCAATAGTTGGTATTGTCAATCCATTACCCAGTAATTTGCACAGTCCTGGCCGATGTGCAGGGGTAAATCATTGTGGGTTTTTTTGCATTTTCTTGATGACTAATGACAGTGAGCCTCTCTTTATGTGATGTTTGGCTATTTCTTCTGGTATCTAGTTTTGTAAAATGCTTGTTTATAACACTTGTCCATTTTCATTGGGTAGGTCTGCTTTTAATTAATGAGTTGTAAGAAAATTCATTTATATATTCTAGACATAAATCATTTG
>PVIA01012083.1:0-40109 GCA_004024845.1 Tonatia bakeri | reverse complement strand
CCCCAGGTGCCATATAACGTTATCAGTGACTCTCGCACTTGAATATGCATCAGACTCTCCTGGAGGGCTTGTTACAAGTAGATTATGGGAGCCCCGCCCCAGAGGTTTTGATTCGGTAGGTCTGGGGTGGGGCCTGAAAATTTACATATTTAACAACTTCTTAGGTGATGCTAAAGTTGCTGGTTTGAGGGCCACACCCTGAGTCCACTGCTGCTGTCAGATTTAGCCCCTCTGCATTTCTTAGAAATGGTTGTCCTGCCTTCCCACCTTTACTCATGGCTGTTTTCCCACTGAGAATGCCCTTCAGCTACACACCTCCTCTGTGAACTTGCACTGAACTCTCAAGCTGGGATGAATCTCTCTCTTCCTGACTTTCTGTGTCACTTTATATTTATTCTGTCACTTACCACCTTTTACTTTCGATTGTACTTATTTATGTCCCAGTCATATTCTCTATGGGATAATAAACTTCTTGATGTCAGTATTCAGGATGAATTTATCTGCGTATGACCCTGCAGTGCCTAGCATAGTACTTCTGTCCCAAGCATGCCGTGGATCTTTTTAAATAAATGAAAAACTTAGGAATTGTTCAATGGTAAAGATAGCAGCATTAAGAAAAGAAAACAAATAAAAAGATATAGGAAAAGAGAGAGGACACATGTAGTGACCAAAGTGGAGTGAGTGGGAGGGAAACTCTTTCCAAAAGGGGGTTGTGGTTTGCCAACTAAATGGAAAGCAAAAAGAGATTAGGTCTTTCCAGCTGTTCTGTCTGTTTTCTTGCCTAGACTTTCTTTTCTTTTCTTTCTTTCTCTCTCTCTCTCTCTCTCTTTCTTTCTTTCTCTTTCTCTCTTTCTCTCTTTCTTTCTTTCTGTTTCTCTCTCTTGCTCTCTCTCTCTTTCTCCCTTCCTTCCTTCCCTCCCTCCCTCCCTCCCTCCTTCCTTTTCTTTCCTTTCTTTTCTCTTTTCTCCTTCCTTCCTTCCTTTCCTTCCTTCCTCTCTTTTTTTCTTTCTTCCTTTCTCTCTCTCTCTTTCTTTCTTTCTTTTTCTATTTCTCTTTCTTTCATGCTAAAATTGCTAATCACTATGCCAGTGATCTTTTAAAAAAAAAAGAGAGAAAGATTAATGACTTTAATCCCCAAACACTTAGGGCATCATGGTGTGGAGGGCGTAGTGTTCTGGTGCATTGACAAGAAATTTCTGCTCACTGTGCTTTTCATCTCACAAAAGATCAAGACATTAGTGCCCGGGGAGAATTATGTGCCTCTACAGTATAAAGAATGGATGGAGAAAACCGTAATGAACTCTAGAATTCATTCTCTATGGAAGTTTTAAACTAGTGTTTATAAAAATAATCCCAACATAGAATTCTTTGTTATATTTATGGTCCCACTTCTCTGGCAGTCTGGACTGTGCATGACTTCTAACTTTTGCTTCTTAGCTTATTGATTAGGAGAACTTTCATTGGAAATTAGCAATATGCAGTAGGGTGTGCTCTCTGCCATGCTTTGCACTAACAGCTGGCAGAGAGCTTTGCCAGGGCATTTTTGGAAAGGCCCTTGAACCTGGGAATGCAGTCCCATTGCAAATGCCAGAAGCCAGGGAAAGAAGCGAACCGCCAAGTGCTCAAGTGTTGCTCCTGGTACACCGGCCCTGAGCTCCTTTGGAAGTTTCTTTGCTTTTTGTCCAGATCACGAGTGCTACCCTGGGATCGTTCTGTTCAGCTGTTGGTCGTTTCCACCGTTGCTGCTTGGACACTCTAGGCCGATCCTGTCGTGTCGTACAATCATCTCTGCCCCCAGATGCACTGCCAGAGCACTCCAGCCACTGCACATGTGTTGCTCTTTCACAGCACTAGGAACTAGAGAGAATCTCGAAAACTGGTCTGAAAAATTTATTAAGCCCACACTAAATCTTCATCTGTTAAAGTCGTTTCTCCACGGCATGGTTGCACCTGGAAGAGCTTGGAATCAACTGCTCAATTATGAGCCTAAGATTCTATAAAATTAAACAAGCCCGGAAGTTACTCATTTTTTCCTCATCTGTTCGGTGAACGATACATCAGCAGTCAAATTAGCTCCTGCTACTAGGAGATATTCAAGAATAAGGATTTGGAAGCTCTTTCCAAAAGACTTAACATAAGACCTTAAAAAAGATTGTTCACCTTAGTATGCAGATTTATTTTTTTAAAATTTTATCTACATGTCCTGAGGGAAAAGATGAGGATGTCTGGGTGTGTCTGTGTGGCCAAGTGGCGGTGTGGGGTTTGTTTCTGTTGATTGCCTTGGGGACATTAGAGGGTGGATATAACCGTGAATGAGATTCAACGCAAATGCTGAAATCGAAGCAAATTGAATACATCAAGTATAACCCTCCCTGTTCTAACATCAAACGAATGAACTATTTTGATGCTCGACCAGGGAAGAGCTAAAGGTAACACTAAGCTAGACATCAGACACCTGGCTCTGCAGGACTTCCAGTGACTTTCTTACACAGTGACCACGTCGAACGATAAATTGAACAGAGATGCTGAGACACATTTTAATGAAGGTACAGTAGAAGTAAAACTGAGAAAGGTAACTTTTGTTACTAAAAGTTTTCTTCTTTTGTTTTTAGAAGTTTTTATATTTTAAGAGTTAGGAAAATAAAAGCTATAACAATACACAGAGCAAATGTGTATATTTTTACCCCCCACCCCCCGCCACCTCACCCCATAACAAACCTTATTCTCGAGAACTGCTGCTGCCATCACTTCAAATCTACGATTCCTGTGAGTGTGGCTTTGCTCTTATGTGACCTGGCTCCCTGCCCACGGTTGACGGAATGAAAGATAACACCAATGATTTCTTCTCTGGGATCGCAGCCTGTTTCCAAGAACGGTCATCAAAGTCCGCAACCAGTGCCTGCTGGCTGAACAGCCGCCTTGATTAAACGTCGGGAGTAGAGAGAGTTCCTGTTTGGAGGCAGAAACTGCTCAGTGTGACTTGGGCCGGCCACGTTTCCCGCATGTAGACAAAGCCAATTATAACAAACAGGAATTCGGCCAACAGCAGGTCTAGGATGACAAGAGACTCCCGGCGCTGCTGAAACTCCAGGTCACAAACGCTCCAGCGGGCCAGCTGCATTCCGGCTCTCCAGCAGCTCTACTGCCCCACCCTTCCTCGGGACCTGGGAGCAGATAAATCCCAGTCTTGGACTAAATTACTTCAAGTTCAATTTTTCCCGCCCCTGTAACAGAGTCCTAACTGAATTAATATTAAACAACTATGTTCTTACTTGTATGATGCCCTTCAATCTTGTCAACAAGTATGCATAATTTCTTATAGAGCTGTAAGTAGCAGTTTTAAATAATTTTTATTTTACATTCTCTTATTTAGTAGTAGATTTCTAATTTTAATATATTATTTTATACTTAATCTGTTAACTATCTTAAATTACATATTAATGATAACTAATCAGTTGAAATATCATATTTGCTATAGTAATATATAACACATCACAGAGTAACCATTTTAATGCTCCTATAATATTCCAACTCATTGCGATGACGGTTAAAAGTGGTCCTTTATCGAGTGCTCCTTCTGTTTCAGGCTATACACATAGTAATCCTCTAACAACCGTAGAGGAATCCGTGTCTCCCAGGTAGCGCTGTGAGAACTGGCTGGGAGAGGCAATGCTACTTGCTCGAAATCACATAGAAAGTCACGGCTGAAGTCTTGGTCTGTCCCACGGCAGAGCCACCCTTCTTCACTGGGCAACATGGCTCCTGACAAATCTGTTTAGGCCACTGTAACAAAACACCACAGACTGGGTGGCTTCCACAACAGATATTTATTTTCTCACAGTTCTGAGCTCCAGTCGTCTGAGATCAAGGTGTCAGCAGGCTGGATTTCTTCAGAGGCCTCTCTTTGGCTTGCAAATGCTGGCTGCCGCCTGGTCCTCGCATGTTCTTTCCTGTGTGGACTTGCACTGC
Organism: Tonatia bakeri; assembly: GCA_004024845.1. Classification (NCBI taxonomy): domain Eukaryota; kingdom Metazoa; phylum Chordata; class Mammalia; order Chiroptera; family Phyllostomidae; genus Tonatia; species Tonatia bakeri. The sequence continues at coordinate 36,140 of PVIA01012083.1, read as the reverse complement.
TGGGAACTCTGTGTCTAATCTCCTTCTCGTATAAGGACACCAGGTTGTAGTGGGGTCCACCCCAATGGCCTCATTTTAACTCAATCACTTCTTTAAAGGTCCTGTCTCCAAATACAGTTACACTATGGGGTACTGGGGGTTGTGGTTTCAACATATGAATTCTGAGGGGTACACAATTCGGCCTAGATCACATGACTTATTATAGCAATTCTATCCCTGCCTGACATTGACATTTCTTCCTGGATTTTTGGATGCTTTGGATTGGGTTAGGTTTTGGCATTTATCTCTGTTTCTGCCGACTTCAAAATTCCTGTAATCTACAAAGGGCATTTAATCTAAAGATATGCCCACCGTATGAGACGGTGGGGCTCTATTTTTTGGTATCCTATTTGGTCCAGTAGTTCCCCTTTATTAATTTACTAAACAGATGTTTAGTGAACAGCCAGAATGTACTAAATATTAACATCTAGTGTAAATGTGAAGAAATGTGATGCCCTTGGGGATAACGAGGTGATTCGGCTATGGATCCTGTTGGAAGTTTTTAGTGTAGCAGAGAAGAAAAGACAAAAAAAAAAACCCTAATTATAAGAAACAATTATAATAAAAGGAATAAAAATGTAAAATAGAGTGTACTTTAAGAGGTGTACAGATAAATCTTGTAGGAATTCAGAGGAGGAAAGGACGTGCAGTTGTGAAGACTAGGGAAGGCTTTCAGGAGGACGTAGTGTTTGAACCAGATCCGAACCATGGGGAGCTCTGGAGCTTGTGAGGGAGAAGGGCATTTCGGGAGCAGAGGTCCGCCTGGTGCTGTGCTTGTCACACAGACGTGGAAGGCCAGCATCCTCCAAACAGAAATGCCAAATGAGGGCCCAGACATCTTCGAACAGTGAAAGGGAAAGGAGGCCAGCACTGTGATTAATCAACCTGAGTTGTCTTAGTAAGGCAGAAGATGAAGTTTATTTTCCTTTTAGATAATATCACCCTAATTACTCACTTTCCATTTGTTCCTCTATTCCCTGCAATCTGACTTCTGACATCAGCAAAAACCTCCTGAGTACCTGGTCACCGTTCAGTTTGCCTCCTGCTTACCTTTCTGAGTCAGTATATTTTTCTCCTCTTGAATCTTTTCCTTCCCTGTAGTGATGTATCTACAAGCCAAAGAATGCCAAGGATTGTCAGGAGATTTTATATTTGTATTTATGTTTATATTTATATTTATTTACTTATTTTTAGAGAGAAGGGAAGGGAGGGAGAAAGAAAGGGAGAGAAACATTGATGTGTGAGAGAAATGTTGATTGGTTGCCTCTCACACGCCTCCAACCAGGAGCCTGGTCCACAACTCAAGCATGTGCTCTGATTGGGATTTGAACCGGTGACCTTCTAGTTCACAGGCAGGTGCATCAGCCAGGGCAGAAATTTCTGTTGTTTTAAGCCACTCAGTTTGTGACATTTTGTTACAGCAGCCCTAGGAAATTAATACATCATTGAAAAAATATATCCTTTATAGACTTATGATAAACTCTATCGTTTAGGTTTTGTCTAACCTGAGATAGACACCAAAGTATCTTTGAATGAATGAATTCATTAATGAGAGTATTCTTCTCAGCAGATAGTCCATTTCTAAAATGAAAAAAAAAATGCTAGTTTAGCATCTACCATATCTTTAAGTAAATGTTTATTGATTTAAGTAGATCACTGAAATGGAACTTGTAATTATGAAAAATGATAGATTTTTAAGCATATTTATTGCTGCACTGTTTACAAAAGCATAGACTGGCAATAACCTGCCCTGGCTGGTGCAGCTCAATGGATTAAGCACTGGCCTGCAAACCAAAGGGTTGCTGGTTCGATTCCCAGTCAGGGCACATGCCTGGGTTGCAGGCCAGGTCCCAAGTTGGGGGTGTTCGAGTTGGGGGTGTGTGAGAGGCAACAGATCTATGTTTCTTTTGCACATGTTTCTGTCCCTCTCTCCCTCCTTTCCTCTCTCTATAAATACATAAATAAATAAACAAAATCTTTCTTAAAAAGGTCACCATTATAAAGTGATCTTTAGTTTGCATTTTTTTAAAATTTGATAATTTAGACAGACCAACCACTTCTGAATAGCTCCGGAAACAAGTTTAGATGCAAAAGAGGAGCCCTTGGAATTTAGGAGAAAGGAAGCAAGAATATATGCACCTGGGGAAGGAAGGGGGTAGGGAAAGGCATGGTCATGCTAGAGAGGGGAGGCAGAGAGAGAGAGAGAGAGAGAGAGGGAGAGAGAGAGAGAGCGAGCACTGCCTGATTATGTGAACTTTTAAAGTAAAGCATAGCATGCATGCAGAAAGTGCACCAGTCATCTAAGTAAACACACCAGTCAACACCGCCCAGACCAAGTTACAGAACATTTTCAGCACCACCCCCCAACCACCCAAAGTCTCCCTTGTGTCTCTTCTCAGTCCTTGCCCCACAAAGACAACTGCTGTTCTGACCTGGGTCAGTGGAACCTAGATCTGCCTGGCTTTGGACTTTATATACGTGCAACCGCACAGTCTGTCTCCGCCTCCCCCTACCCCCACCCATGCTGGGAGGAGGCGCATCCTGGGGCCGCCCTCCTGTCTGACTGTTCTACACTCCCCCTCACTGTCAGCCAGGCCAGCCTCCTTATCTAGCCCGTAGTGGCCACCTGGGATATTTCCACTCTGGGGCTTTCACAAAGAACACGGCCATAAACATCGTTGTGTAAAAAACACTGTCATGAACGTTTCTGGACACGTTTTTGGTGGGCATCATTATTAGTTAGTTTTCTAGTGCTGCTACAACAAATTGCCACAGAGTTCTCAGCTTAAAACACACATTTATCACCTCCCAGCGCTGCAGGTCAGAAGCCTGCCATGGATCTCACCAGACTCAAATCAAGGCATCAGCAGGATCCTGTTCCTTTCTGGGGGCTCTGGGGTGGATCCGTTTTCTGGCTCATACGGGTTGTTGGCCAAGTTCAGTTTCTTGCTGCTGTAAGACTGAGGTCCCATGTTCTTGCTGGCTTTCAGCTGTGGGCCATTGCCAGCTTCCAGAGGCCTTCGCGTTCCTGGGCTCATGACTCTTTCTCCATCATCAAAGTCGGCAATGGCGACTTGGAATCCTCCCGCATCTCTCTCTGACCCTAGTGGGAAAGGTTGTTGGCTTTTAAGGATTGATAGAGGAGATTAAACAAGGCTAATCTCCACCAATCTCTTTATCTCATTTTTCTCATTAATCTCTTTATTTCAGGATAATCTCCCCTTGCATAATATCAATCACATCAGCAGTGTACCTTTTTGCCACGTTAGGAAACAGAGTCACAGGTTCCCGAGGTTAGGACACGGATACCTTTAGGGAAGGGGAATGGTCTTCATTCTGCCTAACCCAGATATGTATCAAGGGGTCTTAGGTCCTAAGATGTGCCTAAATTCTACTTGAGTAAATAGTCCCAATAGCTTTTCTTTTTTTTTTTTAAAGACTTTATTTATTTATTTTTGGAGAGGGAAGGGAGGGAGAAAGAGAGAGAGAGACAAACATCAATGTACGGTTGCTGGGGGACATGGCCTGCAACCTAGGCATGTGCCCTGACTGGGAATCGAACCTGCGATGCCTGGTTCGCAGCCCGCGCTCAGTCCACTGAGCTACACCAGCCAGGGCTCCCAATAGCTTTTCAAAATGTATCATTTACACTCCCATTGACAGTATTAGAAAATCCGGTGCTCCACATTCTTGCCATTTTCAGTACTAGCAGCGTGTATCGATGTTGGCCAGTCTGCTGTGTACGTACTGGTAAGTACAGGTCGGGTTTGTCTGCATTTCCTTGGTGATCAGTCACGAACACTTTCGTATGTTTATTGGCCATTGTATGACCTCTTCTGTGAAATGCCTGCTCGAGTCATATGCCCATTTTTAAAAACTAGATTGAAAGAAGACAGCTTTTTTAACTGTGAAAACATTCATCTATCTGAATAGTTCAACACCTAGAAGATAAAATAGATCGTCCCAATGCATTTAGAATGTCAGTGAAGGATGAAAACAAGCTAACTTACGCCGTTCTTTCTCAAAAATTGCTTTTCCTTTAGGTAAAGCCAAACAAGTAATAAAATCAATAACAGTAATATCTGTATAATGCTGTAGGATTTACAAAGGGCTTTCAGACCCACTTTCTATTCTGCTTTTGTAGCTTGAAGGGGCAAATGAAATGTTGTTTGCTAGTCCTGTTTTCATACCATCTATTACTTTCACCAAAGGCAAAAATCAAGGCAAAATGCTTATATTAAATATAATTGTAGTTGGGCTAATCAGTAGCACAGTTTGTAAATTTGATCATTTTTCTTCTCTGCTTACAATTATCTCTAATTTGGTGGTGAATGTGATATATGCAGACTGTCTAATACAAGCTCCTTCTCGTGACGCTGGAAGGCATTACCCTCTGGGAGCTGCTGTTTAAATCAGGAAGCAGGCATAAATCCACAGAAGCCTGGTGATTGGATAAGTGTCTGTTGGTGCAGAAAGGGGAGCAAACCTCCACTGTGGAGAACAATAGAGAGATAAAAATCAAGCCGACATTTTTTCAAGAAGCATAACCCCAATAAACTTTCTACATTATAGATGCTTTTTTTTCATTCTTTTAAGACTAGACAGTAATTAAATTAGCCCTCCTTTCTCTGATGGCTTGATGAAGAATGATGCTTGTTCAATGCCACCTCTTCCCTAGGACTGAATGTGCGTGTCTAGCGGGGGAGTGGGTGGGTGGAGGTCACTCATATTTATGTGCTTGTGTGAAATGAGAGAAACTCTTGAAGAAAAGCAATGAACATGCATTAAAATTCACAGGCTAAATGGTATCCTTAATTATTTTTTGCTTCTTGACATTTTAAATACCGCTATGCTATAAAAATATACAACCTCTTTCCCCATCAAGTTCGTGACCTCCAAAGATAACATGGGCAAATGTAAGATAGAATTGAATAGTACTTTTTAATGACTTTTTTTCTCTGTACGGCCATCTCAAAATCAGAATCATATCTCACAAGAAGTGAACTGTCTCCTAATTGTAGTAAAAGCCACCAAAGGTAGGTTTTACTTGCAAACATGGTACCTACAACAACGGTGTGAGGTTTTTCCCTCTTCTTCAACCACCATCCACCCCAACATAGACCACTGCCTTGTACCCCTTCTTTATTTCTCATGCTTCCTTTGTTACCACGCCGTTGCCTTGGGCCGCATGCCCGTCCCCTTTTCCATCAACTCCGTCTCTCGGGGTCCATTCAGGTGTCCTCACCTCCCATGCAGCTCACACGCTTCCTGCAAGCTGACTGCCCCTCTGATCTCAGGCAGGACGTGGCTCAGGCCCAGACTCACCAACGCAATCCCATTCTTGGCCAGGGGTGAACGCATGTCCCAGTTTTGCAAAGAGGTTTTCCAGGCTCTTGCAAATGAAGCTGCTCCATTCTCCTGAGATAGCTTCCAGGAGAGACCTGGTCCCTTTCTTTCAGCTTGAATCAGGAAGCCTGTGGGCCTGGGAGCGAGGGGAGCAACTGATGTTACAGAGTGCAAGTGAAGGGCTGGAAGACAGCGGGTCCTCCAGGACATCACTGGAGACTGAAATAAACCAGCTGTCCAGACTCTCAGCTCCCAATGCAGCCCCTGTATGGTGTAAGGCAGTTTGGATTGGGTTTTCTGTAACTTATGGCCGAGCATCTCTTACATGGTATATGGTATTTAAAATATAGTCTAATCAATGGTATTCATCGAAAACTCAAGTAGTAGTAAGGTCAACAGATCAGGAGACAATTGCCATTGAACTCTGGCCTCCAGAACTGTGAGACGTACCTTCCAGGTGCTCATGCCATGGATTTTGCTAAGGTGACCCTAGCAAATGAGCCCAGTGAGGCAGGAGGGGAATTCCTGCTACCACATTCATCATCTACACGAATTTTCTCTTCCGTTCAGCCCCCCCTGTCCCATCCACTCCAGACTTCCCATCTTTGCTTTTCCTCTTCCCTGCCCTAAAATTTGAACAATATTCTTTCCAACATCCATTTTCCTTGAACTGCCAACAGCATCTCACTTTCCTTGAAAACAACCACCTTCCTTTTTTCTTTAAATTTTTTTTATTAATTTATTTTTAGAGAGAGGGGAAAGGAGGGAGAGAGATGAAGAAAAACATCAATGTGTGGTTGCCTCTCATGGGCCTCCTACTGGGGACTTGGCCCATAAGCCAGGCATGTGCCCTGACTGGGAATCGAACCCACTATCCTTGGTTTGAAGGTTGGCACTTGGTCCACTGAGTCACACCAGCCAGGGCATAACCACCTTCCTTAAACCTCTAATCCAGGTTTGGGTGGGACTGATGTCACATGAGCTCTCTGACTCGTCCCCTCAGAAGTGGGACCGTGACCAGGTGTGTGTTAGCAGAATCCAGGCAGTCAGGAGGGTTGGGGACCCCTGCAGTCCTGAGGAAGGAGCTGTCTGCTACCTGGACTGCTAAGCTGACAGGTTGCCAACCCATAGCTGCCAGACACCACCATTCGCCTTCTGAGAACGCAGTGAGCTCAGGGAAGCAGAGCTGAGACCACATCCTAATGACAGCACTTGGTCTTGACCCAGCTTTCCCTGAGCTCACTACTTGCCTCTTCAACTACATGATCCAACCACCAACCCCCTCCCAGCCCACTTTTTTTTTTAAAGCAGGGTGAGCTTGAATTTCTATAATTTGTAGCTAAAACAGCCACAACTTACAAACTAATTTGGACTTGGATTCATTCAAACCTTTAATCATTTACTCCAGCACACAAGACTGAATTCTCACAAAACTTTAAGTTTTGTGTTACAGAATTTTTGACATGGTTTTACACTTGCTGTTCTTCATACACTTCAGGGAATTGTGAGCTGAATAGTCTCGGGTATATAGCATTTTCTTTTCATCCTCACCGCCCCACCCCCAGCCCTTGTCTGCACCACATTTGCCGATGCATGGCGGCAGGGAAGCTATGGAACAACAATGTTCTTCTGTGTCTGAGACATGGAGGCCCCACTGCTGCCTCCCCCTAGCCCCTCACCCATCACACAATTTATCCTCGGGTCCTCACTAGCTCCATGCAATCGGAAGACAGCCAGGCGTATTAACAAAGAACTGACATTTTTTCCCCCTTAGGCAACTAAATTGCCTTTTATTCCAGGATGATTTGTGTAAATGGAACTAAGTTCTATAGAATCATGCAGATAACATTTTAAAAGGAAAGCAAAATTCTATTTTAAGGGAAACTTTGCTGAAACAGTGCTCAAACCAGTTATTTTTGGATCACAAGATACTTTCATACCTTCAAGGAGAGACTATCCTGTTTCCTGTATGGCAGTTTGCAGGAAATTGTGGCTACTAAAAAAAAAAGAAAAAAAATTTTTGTCATTCCATTGTTTTGCTTGTTTTCTACAAACGATTTTGCTAGCCCAGTCTACTATGATAACTTCTCTTCCGGTGATTAAAGTGTTAAGTTTTAGCATGTCCAAAATAGCAAACGACTATGGTATTGTGACTTGCTATCAGATGACTTCTTTTTGTCTGGAAAAGTCAGGTTTTAGCTATTTCCAGAGCAGCACAATTTTAGGAGAGAAAACTCTGTTCCAATTCAAAAGGATATGAAGAACGAGGTGGAGGTTTGCTTACAGGCCTGTGTTAAGCATTTACACCCAAACACCCCACAGCAGTAAGTCAGCACTCCTCACCCCTGCAGTCAGCCAGAGGAAGAGGAAGAGGAATGGCCTGTCTCCCCACCTCCTCCCCTGTCCAGCAGAACTCATGAACGGATTCCCTCCTTCAAAAAAATAAGACCTGTGGCCCTGGCCAGCTAACTCAGTTGGTTAGAACATCCTGATATGCCAAGGTTGCAGGTTCAATCCTTGGTCAGGGCACATACAAGAAACAATCTATGAATGCATAAATAAGTGGAACAACAAAGCAATGTCTGTCTGTCTGTCTCTTTCTCTTTAAAATCAATAAGTAAAATTTTTAAAAAGCCAGGAGCTGTAAGATTTGGAGGCTGAGGGCTAAGGGTCTCAAGTCTGGGGGGCTCTTACTAAAAGCTGTTCTTGTTAAATGTTAAATGTAGCACAGTACTTTGCAGATGCAGGTGTAAGGTGATGAGCCCAACCGTAACCCAATGGATAAGTTTAGCCAACTGGGAAGAAGACATCAACATGTAATTAACCAAACAGTATATATAAACAATGACTAAGCTTCCCTTCAGGGAGACAGAACCTTGGATATGAATCTCCTGCCTCCTTTACTTGCTGCAAGTAAATAAAACTAACAACAACAATGTCTCATTCTTGAACAGAACACTCCAAGCAGGGAACCCCTTGCATTTGGTAATATATGTAGTGGAATATTACCCCACCATAAAGAGGAATGAAACTCTGATAAGGCTACATCATGGATGACCCTTGAGAACATGTTAAATGAAGTAAGTCATAGAGAAAAGGACCAATATTGCATGATTCTGCTCCAATGAGGTGTGTAGAATAGACCAATTCATAGTAGCAGAAAGTAGGACAGTGATTACTAGGGACTAGCAGAAGGGGGAATTGGAGAGTGAGGAATGGGCAGAGAGTTTGTTTGGGATGATGAAAAAGTTCTGGGGTGGGTGGTAGTGATGTTTACACAACAATATGCCACTGAATCGTACATTTAAAAATGGCTCAATGATACATTTTATGCTATGTATATTTTATCACAAGAAATAAAATAAAATTAAAACAATAGATACTGGAAACTTAAAAAAAAAAAAGGACCACAGAGTTTGCAGGTCTGCCTGTCCCAAGGCTGCTGCCCATAAATCTAGCTTCCCCTCCTTCTGTCCTGCTTCTTCTGACCCACCCTCCCCACCTACCCGTGTTCCCCACACTTAGCCCTCAGTGCCCGTTGCCTATGGCAGACGCTCCAAACGCTTCACTGAATCTCACTTCAGAGAACGCTGCTCTGAACCATCCCTGGAAGAGGTTGCAAAGTAGTGGCAAGACTTCACCCCAGGGGCTTCCTTTCTGTCTCGGTCTCGTCTGTGCCTTCCCCTGTACTAGGTCATGCCCGTCAATAGACCATGGACTACATCGTCATTAAATATATATAAATAAAGAATAATAACAACAACAACAACAAAACAAGCACCCAAACAAAAGCCTTGAGCCTGTCTTTCCCTCCAGCAACTGCCCCAATTCTTTGCTTCTACTCTTCTTCACAGCAGAAGTTTTTCAGAATTACCTGTACTGTTTCTGTTTCACTCTGTCCCTAACCACTGCCATCTGGACACCACTTCCAGCACACACCTGAAACGACAGTGCCAACATGACCGGGGATCAGTCCTGTCTCACTGCGGCATTTAGTGGTGGACCGCTTCCTCTTGAAACGCTCTGTTTTCTAGGTTCCTCTGGCACGGCTCCCTCCCGGCTTCCCTCCGCTTCATGGATGGCTCCTTCACTGGCTTTTTCTCCTGGGTTCTCAAGTTTGAAGCCCCTTTTCTTCTCGATATTCTTGCCCTCAGTGATCTCATCCTGTCTCGGGGCTATAAGTTTTATTCACATGCTGATGACTTTCAAAATTATATCTCTACTTCTGTCCTCCCTCCTGAACATGAGACTCATAAATTCAATAGGCTGGTGGACTTCTCCAAGACTGATAGACATCTCAAATTTAAGAGGTCCAAAATAGAACTTGGTATCCGTCCTAAACTTCCCCCTCACAAACGTGTTCTTTCTTCATCTCTCCCATCTTAAAGATGTTAGCACCACCCACTAAGCTGCCCAAAGCAAAATCCTGCAGGTCAGAAACTTGCTGAAAACCCTCCTGTGTCTACCTATTGCAGCCAGAAAAAAACAACGCACTCCAGACAAGGCTGTCAGAGACAATGTGATGGGGTCCCTACCTACCCGTGACATCATCTGGCACACCCTCACCTTCTCACCATGTGCTACATGGTGGGTCCTCTTTCTCCTGTTCCGGGATACTGTGAGTTAGGCCGTGTTCACGCCAGCTGCTTCCCCTGCCTGGAGGGCCTTGTTCCCAGATGTTCATCCAGCTGATTCTTTCTCGTCTTTGAGGTCACTGCTGACACGACATCTCTACAGAGCAGACTTGCCTTCCCTCTCAGACAAAAGGAAGGTTTCCCCCAACCCCTCCCCACTGTGGCACTCTCCCTCTTTCATTTCCTTTGAATTCATCATTATCTGCCATTATCTTGTATATTATCATTTTAATTTTCTGTCTCCTCCAAGTAGAATATAAATTCCATGAGGCCAAGGAGGTCGTCTGCCTTGTTTACTGCTATACTTCTCCAAGTGGTGCTTAACAAAAATCTGTGAGTGAATGAGTGACTAATTCTCTAATGTAAGAAAAGTTCCTTGTCCTAGGCTTTTAGGAACTCGGCACCGTGCTGGTCCCACATCTCTGCTGGATTCAACAGCCCCGGCAAGCGGGGTGTCTCAGGGACTTAGAGGGACCGACCTATTATACATGAAATATACATATGACATTTTTTAAAAGTCCACATTTTTAAAGCTGCTTCCTAAAGTATGATGGGCTGAAATGAAGTGAAATGCCTGGGGTTTGCTGTGAAGAGGAAAAATAGGGTGAAGAAATGTGGCAAACGTTGATAATTGTTGTACTATGTTCTCTACTTGCACTGTGAATATTTTCATAGTGCATTTTTTCAAGTAACAGTTTAAAAGATTCGGGTTGAGAACACAGAGTGAGGAAGACTCACCCCACCTGTAAGGAGTAAGAGCCCAGGGCGACAGACAAGGCTGCGGCAGGTGGGCTGGGGGGAAGGTTGTGGGTGGGCTGCGCCTCATTCCAAGGCAGAGCCAGGGTGGCCTCTGATCCCAACCAGGATTTGAGAAAGGGGAGTTGACCCCTGCAGGACCCGCTTACCCGCTTTTTTCAACGTCTGGAAAACCCTGCGGCTCCTTTTGGTGGTCCCCCCAGAGCCCCACCCCGCGAAGGACGGGCTGAGTGACAGAGGCCTCCACTTGTGTGTTTGTGGCTATGTAGCAGTTCTCGCTCCTCCAGGGTAGGCCTGCGATAAACAGTGATTATGGGGAAAGTTTGTGATGTTTGTTTTCCCCAAGATCAAAACTCTATCTCCCCTCTGTTCACATAAGCCATCGAGAGCCGATCTGTATTCAATTTTCCCTGGGTGGTCCTGGGTTGACATCTTGCCCTTTTGTCTCACCCTGGAAACTTGGGAACCCAAGCTTTTGTTCCATCTGCTCCTGAGACAGCCCGCCTCCCACTGCTGGCCGGGCGCTTTCAGCGTGGATTCTGTTTTTTGAAACCTTGTCTAATGTTACAGGGAACAGGAGATCCTTACATTTCATGTGAACATTTTGAGAGAAAAGCGTGTGTCCTGGCCGCATTCGTGCACAATGGGTCTGCATTTGTGAGAATGCTGCATAGCCAGAGCCGGGTTGAAAATGTGACCCCTCCTTGCCCCTACTTCTTGAAGACACCCCTAGATTGGTGAGACTGTCCTGAAGCTTGGAATGGAATAAGTGCACCCCACTTTGGAGCAAGTATATAGGCTCTGAGGGCTGGTGATCTGGGGCTGGGGTTCCTGGTAAACAGACCCCGCCCGGCGGGAGCTTCTCCAAGTGGCAGGGAGGAGGAAAGGTCAGGACAAAAAGTTTCTAGAACAGCTCCGGGGGAACCTGATCTCCCCGTGCTTTTGAAGCACCTTTGCACACTGGAATTCCTCCGGAAGGCCGCTCCTCTTTCTCCAATAACGAACACAGGTGAGTGGCCAGTCCTACCTCTCTGAAGAATGTGTTTCTCAGGCACCTGCAAGGCGGGGCTACTCCAAGAAATGCAGAAATGTACACAGGGCTGCATGCTCGGTGACCTGTCACATCCACAGAGCACACGGAGTCCAGGGGCAGGTGAACAACAAGTTCAAGTGTCGCCCCCCCACCTGCCAGCATCTCACCCTGGGCTGCATGCTCACTGCACGTACCTACTTTGTTACTTACCTTCTGGTCCTCCTCTCCGGCTGCAGGATGACAGGGTTGGAAACTGAGCGACCGTTTGAAACTTCTTATCCTTGTCCTTTTCGTTTCCCTGCAAGTCTGAACTCTTTTCCTACTGGAAATACTAAGAAGGTGGGAGCCAAATCATAAAAACACAGCTCGTGTGCAGCATGACTACATGGGCATCTTGAATTCATTACGCCTATGGCTATACAGGGTATATTTAAAATGTGTATACTAACATGAATATAAATGTTATGATTCATTTTGCCTGAGAGGAAGAAAAGCATGAGAGCAAATCAAAGGCGCGCCTCTCACGTTCACTGTGGTGGAAGAGCACTGGAGCTCAGCATGAATTTGGACTCCACTGGTCCTCACAGCGCCCCCTCTCGGTCAGCCTTTCTTTGTTGGGTGGTGGGGGGGGGGCGGGGGGCGTGCTCATTTCTCCTGAGGCAGAAAACCTCTCGATAAAAAGTTCCCACTCATGGACTGAGAATCTGCTAACATGAAACAACCTCACGCTTTGGAATGAAACTGTTCGCTCTTTTCCTCTGGTCTATGGATGAAATTATACATCTAAAGGTCTGGGACCATCGCTGTCCTGTGCGTGGGTGTTGATCAGTCATGCCCAAGCCTTCCTGGAGACAGGTTCAGAGATAAACTCATTCAGACACGCCCATGAAGTCTAAGGGAGAGAAAGCAGACTTGGAAAGATGCATTTAAGCGACTTCACTTTTCAGTTGAGGCAGAGCTCCTTGAACTCACGGACAGAGGTTCTGATGAAACGCACGGCAGTCCCACGTCTCCCCGGCACTCTTTCTACCACCTTCGATTCCTCACAGTCGCTCACGGTCACAGAAAATGTCTGGGCGAAATGAGTCGCGCGTGCAGGTTTTATGGGTGAAATAAAGCAGTGTGTGTAAAACACAACAGCGATTGGCACATGGTAAATGTTACATACGATTTGTTTCGAAATGTTATACGCAGTTTTCAAAGCAACGTGATCCGATCTAGAGCTCTAACAACTGCTGAGAAGCCTTGGATTTGAATCCTGGCCCTGCCAGTTTGTAGCCGTGTAACTCGAGGCCAAGTTAGACAGTAGTTCTTTGCCTCAGTTTCTCCATCTGTACCAAAGAAACAAGAAGAATACCTGATAGTACCGTTTTGAGCATTGCAGGAGTAAACAGCAAAACTGAGCACAAAGTCAGCACACAACAAATGCTCGGTAAGCGTTAGCTGTCATTGCCATTGTTCCTGGAGTGACACACGCTGAGATGTTGACACTAGTGTTTCTGAGTGGCCCACTCGTGGATGAAGGTCCAGCTCCTTTGATGTTGGGTAAAGGGAAGCTTCCCTCCAGGGCAGGGGCTCATTGTTTTGCCTGTCACCACCTGTGTATGACTGATTCGGAGCCCGGATGGCAGTAGCTGCCCAAAACATTGAACTCAGCGGTTAGGATCGCACTGGGTGATCAGCATCCCTCCCAAATATCCATCATCGTTGTCTCATGTTTTCCTATTTAGGAAGGTTCTGAAACAAAATTAGTAAAATGAGATGAACTAAGTAAATACCAATCAACATGAGCGGATTTCTCACCAAATCGTGTGTCTTTTTCAAGACTCCTTCAGGGCTGAGATAATAGGTTCTGGACTTGCCCTCTCAAGGGAGGCCCCTCTGTAAGCCTGCGCTATGTGGTTTGCCATAAAAACAACAAACTACTAGTTAATCATTTGCATATGTAGCCCATGTCCTGGTGTCCCTGCCTGGAATGGAAAGTAAATGAGATTTTATGGAAGTAAGACCTGGGTAGGCAGTGAGATTGGCAGTCAAGAAAAATATAAATAGCAAAGAGCAGCATTACAGGAAACCATATATGGCATAATTTCATATGTATGTAAAATTATACACATAACATGTAATTACTTGTGTAATATGTATAGAATATGTAAAATTACATATGTGATATGTATAGAATGTCTTAGGCACAATGTGAGTAATGATTATCTCTGGCTAGTGGAATCTGAGGTATTTTTTTCTCTATACAGACTAACATGTGAGCATGCGTGCTCGCTCACACACACATTAATATGTGAGGAAAAGAACCACATACTTATTTATCAAGTGATTACCAAAGAAACTGCTCTGTTCAGCAGAATCCACAAGTTAATCATTAAAAAATAACTATAAAGATATCAAATCTGATGTCTAGTAGGGTCACCAGATTTTGGCAAATAAAAATACAAGATGCCCAGTTACATCTGAAGTTTGAGAAACAACGGTGAGGATATTTCCTGCAATATTTGGAGCATTGCCTCTTTTCTTCTGCAGGAAACTAGGAGAAAAGCAGTGATACTGCTACCATTACTTGTATTTCTTTTAACTTTTTTTTCTGTAAGTGGTTTTCTTTTACATGGTCAAAAAATTCATACTGTGTGTGTATAGTTTTCATTCATTCACCAAGATTTTCTTGAATCCCTACCATGGATCAGGCATTGTGCTAAGCACTGGGAATATTCCGGGGGTAACATAACACACCATTGACTTCGTCTCTCCATGTAACATTAAATTATTTTTCATTACATGATTTTTGTATATAGAACAAGTTAAATAACTGTGTATTCTGCCATCAAACTGGTGCATTCCATTTCACCTGGCCAGTCTTCCACTGGAGTTAATTTGTTCGTTCATCCACATGTTGGCTTTTTACCAACATGTAGTATTGCTCTGAATGCTCTGTACACATTAAGGTTTTCTTACGTTTTAGCATTATGGTATTTTTAGGAAAGGTATCTAAAACTATTATTTAATTTTTAGGACAGATAGAATTTCATATTGTTTAAAAAGGTTAGCTGGCTAAAACGATGTAGTTTGTTATTTCTTTTCTTTTCTTTTCTTTTTTTTTTAAGATTTTATTTATTTATTTTTTAGAGAGGGAAGGGAGGGAGAAAGAGAGAGAGAAACAGCAATGTGCGGTTGCTGGGGGACATGGCCTGCAACCTAGGCATGTGCCCTGACTGGGAATCGAACCTGCGATGCCTGGTTCACAGCCCGTGTAGTTTGTTATTTCTTTGACTACTCTGACTTTATGAACTCATGTAGAAAGGCTGTTCACTTTGTGTCGTATTTGGTATTTGCATATTCAGTCTGTTGCTGTTTTATTTTTGGTTATTGGCCTTATTTTTATACTTAACTAGAGCTATTTAACATTATACCTAGCAAAATCTGTTCATCTTTTGATTTCTTTAACTGTTTCAGTATAGAATGTAATTTTTATCCAGATATTTACTACCTATTTAATTATTTTTATATTTTAAAGTATATTAAAATCTTGAATCATCTGGGGTTTATTTTGGTGTAGGCTTGTAATGAATAGTAGTAGGATTTTCCCCCAAATAACCTACCAATGATTCCCAAAGAAAACTCCACTTTCTTTATATTTTCCGAGTTTTGTGATAACTTCCTATTGTATATTTAATTTTTTCATGCATTAAAGTTTATCTCTACACTTTATATAATATTTCTTTGATCATTCTGTTTAGTTGAATACCATTATCACACTGTTTATACTATAAAATTTAATAGCATTTATTATATAGCCTTATAGTATATAGAATGGAAATTATTACAGCTTTATAATGTATTTTAAAACATTAGATTATTCCTCTAACTCTAGATTTTTCTTTCTGAAAAATAAATTGTACAAAGCCTCCACTGGAATTTGAACTGAAACAGCATGAAAGCTATAAATTACTTTGGTAACAATGGACAGACATGCCTCCACCCAGGGGAATGGAATTTCTCTGTTTGTCCAATTCTGCTGCTATATATGTTATATAACAAAATCTTATATTTGCCTCATGTTACATTTCTTTTTTTAAGATTAGATTAGATTGATTGATTGATTGATTTTAGAGAGGGAAAGGGAGGGAGAAAGAGAGGGAGAAACACAATGTGTGGTTGCCTCTTGAGTATCCCCTACCAGGGACCTGGCCCACAACCCAGGCATGTGCCCTGATGGGGAATTGAACTAGTGACTCTTTGGTTCACAGTCCGGCGCCCAATCCACTGAGCCACACCAGCCAGGGCTGCATTTTCTTTTTATGAAAGTTTCTACCTGGGTTTCTCACATCTTTCAAGACTGAATCCCCCCAGGTCCGCCCTGCTCTCCCAGGTTAGCTCCACTTTTGTCTGTTTTGTTTATTATATCTAAGAACTCTCAGTTAAATAAAGGCTTCTATGGTTTAATATGAGTTGAAAAATCACTGGACAAGTCAATCTGTTAAAATTCCCTCCTTCTCCTGGAAGTCTTGACTTTTTTAACTGGGCACACCGCTGCCTAGAAAGAAAGGCTGCATTTCCTGACCTCTCCTGTAGGTAGAATGGCTGGTCAATGGGATAAAAGCAGAAGCATGGTATAATGTTATTAGGAATGCTCCCCTAAAGGGAAGCGGCACCCTCCTTCTGGACTTCCTCTTTCCTGCTGTCTGGAATGCAAGCGAGAATGCAAATACTGGAGCTGGAGGACAACCTTGGACCACGGAGTGGCACCCAGCGTGGGGCCGCTGTGGTGAAGCAGCCGGATCCTGGGCCTCTGATGCTCACGGAGCTGCCATATTGGTGCTCAAATGCCCACTGCACGAGCGTTCTATTCAACTACAGTTATCTTAATATTAGTTTGCTTGTTGCTCAGTGAGGTTGAACCTAATTCTAACTGCTGCAGGATCTCTGTGATGGGCTGAATTATGTCCCACCAAAATTCTTATTTTGAAGTGCTAACCCTCAGTACCTTAGAATGTGACTGCATGTGGAGATGGGGTCTTTAAAGAGGTGATTAAGTGAAAACAAGGTCATTGGGGTGGGCCCTGATCCAATACGACTGGCGTCCTTATAGGAAGAAGAGATGAGTGTACATGCAGACAGAGAAGGAAGATCACGTGAAGACACAGGGAGAGGATGGCCATCCGCAAGCCAAGGAGCAAGGCCTCGGAAGAAAGCAGTCCCGCTAATATTTTGATCTGGAGCTTCCAGCCCCCAGAGCTGTGAGAAAATAAACTTCTGCTGGTGAAGCCATCTACTCTGGTGCATGGTCACGACAGTCCTGGGAAACGAGTGCCATCTCTAAGAAGGGAGCGCAAATGAACCAATGGACACGCTGGCTTCCTACTTACTTTAAAAACAGAAAAAGTAATTGAAAAAGAAAGAGATTCACCCTGGCTGGCTTAGCTCAGTGGATTGAGCGCAGGCTGTGAACCAAAGCATTGCAGGTTCGATTCCCAGTCAGGGCACATACCTGGGTTGCAGGCCACGGCCCCCAGCAACTGCACATTGATGTTTCTCTTTCTTTCTCTTTCTCCCTCCCTTCCCTCTCTAAAAATAAAATCTTAAAAAAAAAAGAAAAGAAAGAGGTTCGAAAAAGCTTCCCCAATCTGTCTCCCAAAGTTTTTTTGAGATCTGTATTCCTGACACTTCTTATTAGCATGGGCAGTTTAAAGTTTCCTGAAACATCCAGATGTGTTTTGTGTAGATGCATTTGATTTCTTATATTAGAGTGGATGAAAAGGAGTGGATTTGAAGGTTCGCTCACAGGACAACAAACCACTATACTCTCATTTCATTTGTGTGAAAATCTACTTGTGATCACACCACACAGTTGCTAAATGCTAGAAAATGTGAGAAGTTGCCCACACTTTGAGGCGAGGGATGGAAGCTACATGGAGGCCAGCACTGATATTTAAAACAATTTTCTTTTTGGCCAACTATGCTTTCCTCTGGTTAAGACAACACAGCAGAAACCAAGAGAGATTTGTGTTTTCAGATAAAGCAAGACAGTTAGAATAAATGTTTTGTAAAGAGGAAGTCTTAACACCCTGGCACTTGGGCAAAAATCCTAAAAAGGAGTGGAAGCAGGCATTGGAGCACTGGGCTGGGTGTGGGTGGGTGACAAAGCTCACTGCGGTGATGCTCATAGCAAACCTCTGTGCTCCTTGACTGGATGATGGGGTTACATCAGGTAAACCCCTCACAAGTTGGAAATGTTTTGAGTTAAAATGCATTTAGTACACCTAAGCTACCTACTTCAAAGCTTAGCCTAGCCCACCTTAAACATGCTCAATTAGAATAGATGCAATCAGGCGATTATCTTAAGATTCATTTCAAGAGTGATTGCTTTTCTCTTCTCACCAGAAGCAAGAACGTTTTGTAGACATGGTGGGATGGGAAAACACAAAACACAATGTCCAAAAATGCTGGCAACACAGCGCACCTTAGAGCATTGGTTGCTTGCCTTGGGGAGCTGTAGTCCCCTGCCACTAACCAGCGTCACATGAGAGAGTATCATGCCCGATACCACTAGCCTGAGCAAAAATAAAAATTCAAAGAAAGTACAGTTTCTACTGAATGCACATTGCTTTCGCATCATCATACAGTTGGAAAATCTTAGTTGCACCACTGTAAGTCAGGGGCTGTCCGTGTATTTTTCCTTTTCCTTGTATAACATATCTAGCAGAACAACTTTTTTTTTGAGGGTCTGCTCTATGTCAGGTACTGCCTGAAGTAACCCTAGCCACGTGTCAGTCCACAACCTCTATTTGACACTTATGGGATATAAAGCATTATAGGAAAAGTCTATAATCCCACTGTCTTGCTTCCCCTTGTTGACCCCTTCGGTCCCATTGATTGAAGTGTTCGTTTCCTGAACACAGAAAGAGAAAAGAGCTTGGTAATTTTCACTGCTTCTCAGTCTCACAATGATGCTGAAGCCAAGTAATTTCTAGATAAAATGTGTCTTGGAGACTATTAGTTTCTTAGGGCTGCCAAACAAAGTGCCACAAACTAGTGGCTTAAAATAACAGAAATGTATTGTCTCACAGTCCTGGAGGCTAGAAATCCGAGCTTCTGCTGTGCTCCCTCTGAAACCTCTGGGGGGACATCCTCCCTTGCTTCTCCTCCACCTTCTGGGACAACCAGCAGCCTTGGCAAACCCCTCCTCAGCTTGCAGACGTCTCACTCCACTCTTCACTTACCCTGGCAGTCTTGTCCCTTCATATCTGTCTGTGTGTCCCTTCTCTTCTTGTAAAAATATCAGTGGTGTTGGGTTAAGGGCCCACTCTTATTCCAATATGACCTCATTTTAAGTGATTATATCTGCAATGGCCTTATTTCCAAAGAAAGTCAAATTCATCAGGTCCTGGGGGTGGGAACTTCAAGATAGCTTTTGGGGAGACGCAATCAATTCAATCCATAAGACAGGCGATCACATCTCATGGATTCCTGTTATAGCTGTTTGTTTCTAAGGACAGGTAAGATCTCAGAGGTGGAGCTGAAGAGTAAATTTGTGTGAGACGGTACATTATTACTCTTGGTATTCTTGGTTTCATGGGGTTAGAAACCCATCCTCCCCTAGATTAGGCTAAAAGGACTTCTCAGGTTATAGAGTCGAAAGAAGAAAGAATTAGACTATGTGAGAGGTCAGGGTTCCAGCTTGGCTCAGCAGCTACTGGAACAAGGGACGCCAGTGGGCCAGTGGGTTTCATTCTCTTCTTTGGGCTTCATTCTATCTGCTGTCCATTGAAAGGACTTCTAACGGTAGGTCACATGGCTGTTGTCAGTTCCCAACTTTCACCCTTAAGCTTTCTAGCACTAGAAAAGGGCGGCCTTCAATGCCAGCTCTCAGGGGCAGACACCCAATGGGAGACAGCCAGCAACCATAGGGGGAGGGGTACACTGGCAGGGACCAGTAAGCTCTGGCTAGGCGAATGGAGTCTCCCCAAAACAAGGCAGTTCCTGCAGTAGACATGTAGATGAGGGCAAGTGGGACAGGGAACAGACAGCATTATAGATATATACTACAAAAAGGCAATCCAATTCTTAGGTAAATTATCTAGATGGACTCCAATCCCTGTTAGTAGTCTCCAGAGAGATTGCTATGTTCTTTGTTTTGTGTCAATTAGCAGATCAGGTTTGCATCTGTGCCCCAGGGTGATGACTCAGGACATTTACTAAATCTGACTTTTGTAATAATTTCAGGTTGATTTGAACATCGATCAGGTCAGATGTTTTTGCATACAGGATTTTTGTCTTTTGGGGGTGGGGGGAGCATCTAATAGTCAATTATGGATCCAGGATTTATTTATAAAAACAGACTAAAGATAATTAGTAACATTAACTGAAGTTTAAAAGTGACTGTTTTTAAAGTCCATACTTTAGCAAAGATATCTTTCCTTTAATTCTGCTTTCAAGCATTTCTTTAACTGTGAGAAATAAGCAACTTCCCAAATGCTGATTCCCTGCAGGACTGCAGGGAGCACATTACATGCACTTCTATTTCTAGAGTAGTGGAACGGATTGTTTGGCTAAACCAATTACAGAAAGTAGGAGCAATTTTTATGCCCCTCTGCTACACTGCAGAGAACAGAATGATTATGGGAGCCTAATCTTTTTCCTACCAAATCAAACGTCAAATTCTCAAGGCTGTCAGTGACAGATGGCTCCACTGAGCACCAGGCCTAATTCCCAGCTGTCAAGCAGACATCCTCATCTGGATACAAGTGGGAACCTCCCTCTCTCCCAACTTGAGCAAAAGCAACTTAACCCCCTGCCTTCTCTAGCGCTTCCTCCCTCCATTAATGGCATTATCACCTTCCTTGGTGACCAAGTCCAGGACAGAGACAGCTCTTTCTTTTTCCCTCTGTCCTGACCTTCTGTGAGTCACCTAAATATTATCTGTTGTATCACCTAACTCGGCTGCATATCAGAATCATCCAAGGGAATTCGGACGGGAGGCCCCATTCCCGGGTTCCAGATGGCAGATCTAGAAGTGACCTGAGCATCTTCACTTAAAGTCCCTCCCATCACCCAACACATGATCTGATGATGACCTGGATGTAGGAAGTCACTGTCCCAAATACCTCCAGTCCCCCACATGTACCCTAGCTCTGCCCCCACTGCCTCCAGCCCCACCTCTGCATTCAGTGTCTCCAATTCTCTTGCCAGCCAACCACTACACCAGCACATGCTTGGAACACCTACATTCTCCAGGCAGTTCATTAATCAGTGGAAGTACAAAGATGGATAAAACACAGTCCTCCTCTCAGGGCAACTCTTTAGTGAGGGAGATGATCCAGGAAACCAAATTCAGTTCTTGAGATAGGTGCTGTGACTAGGAGAATAGGAAGTACCCCACAGTCCCAAAAGGGACTGATTCCTTTTGATTCTAGAAGGTTTCAGAATGCTTCATAGAGGAAGCGATGCTGAATTTAAGATAAGGTTATTGGACAGAGGAGCGCCGGAGGTAGAAAACGTTCCAGACAGTTTAAGCAGGGGAATGATATGATTAGATTGGTGGTTTACATTAATCTCCAGACTTATCTTTTAAAATCACACATTGGAAGCCCCATTAACCCTGTTTGGAAGTCCTCGGTGGTTCTGCACTCTCTTCAGCATCAAATCCCAGCTCCTCAGTCTTATACTCATGGTCCTCCATGACCCAGCCCATCACGCGTCCCCTCCCCTCCCGTGCTCCGCTTGGTCACAAAGGGTGACTGGCTCTTCTTTTTCAAGGCTGTGCTACCACTTCTCCAAGATGGTTCCCATCCCTCATCGTGCCGTTCTCTCCCTGTCCCACTCCTCTGCCTTCACTGCCTCATCCACTCTCATTTTTAAAAAATCATTTCTTCACCTAGTTCATTTTGAGAGACTGAATATTAAACATACAATGGCTGGACTATGTATAAAACTCAAACTCTCACCTATAACCTATAGCAACTTGCCCAGGAAACCAACCCCTCATAAACAGCCCAGGAAGCCAGCCTGTTAGAAGTCAGACTTCTAAGAAGCAAAACTTTTATCACTAGTAACAAACCAGGAAGCTAAACAATAACTTCTGTGACAATTAGCTCCAAATGGCCAGGACTTGCTTCATAACTGACAGCTTCTTTCATTATTGTCCAGCTTCTAATACAGGACCAATCAGAGAAAGCCAAATATGCATCCCTAACCAATCACATAGGACATCCTACTTCTAGTTAGCTGCCTCTTGTTTTTATACTAATAGCCCCCATCAGGGCACACCCAAAGCCTTCCCTTTCCTCTGCCTGCCTTTGAGTCCCTCCAAATGCAAGTGTCGGCGGCGGCTGATGCCCCTGCTATAGCAATAAATAACCTGTGCTTGTTCTCCCTGACCTGGTCTTCACTTACTCCCACAATTAGTAAACTGTTAAAATAAACACACCAGAATTATGTGTGACTGGCCCCATTTTCTCTATAGCCAACAACATGCTCATTTATTGCTTTTCATTGTTAGATCAGTTCCCTAATTGCATAGAAAGTGCCTAATCTCCACACTAGCCTAAAGAGAAATGGTCACAATGGGAGTCCCCAAGCCCACATTGCTGAGTTTTATACACACACTGCTGTAATAAATGTTGCATGCTCACTGGTTGATATCAGTCTGAAGTTACTTAGCTTGAGGTTGACACGTTATTGTACCAGCACCACTTTAGTAATTTACCTGCAAGGCTGAGACAATATGTCATATTTTCAGTGGTGTGTGTCACAGTGATGTATGTTCTTCTTGGCAGAAGACAGACCATGCCGTCAGCCTCCTTCCGCCCCGTGAGTTGCCTCCTGGCCAGCCTCCTATGGGCTTATCACGTCATTTCCTTCTACTTCCTCTAACCCTAAAATATCTAATCCCCTGAAGTCCCAGATCTCAACATTCCAAGACTTCCAGGAACCCTGACTAATAAGCAATAGGAGTTTGAAGAGTCTGCTAACCTGGTAGGATGGTCCTGGCAGGATGGTCCTGGCAGGATCCCATGGTTTGAAGTGAATTATTGTGCCCTAAAGCAAAGTTCCCAAAAGCGTCAGTGGCTCTTCCACGGATACAGAATGATATCAGCTTCGCGAGCCTATCGACCAGCTCGGGCCTGCTCTGCACCCACTCTGCTCCTCCCAGGGTCCTGTGCTTCGGGAGCGCTGGACTCCCTGCCCCCAGGCCGTGCCTCCCACCTGCTCTCCTGGTTTCTCCTGCTCAGGATGCCCTTCTACCTGTCTCATCTGGGTGGGTGGCCACATCTCTCATTCTCCACACCCAGCGTCAGCAGTGGGAAGCACACAGCGAGGGGAGTCAGCGTGAGCTTTGTTATCTCCCGGCGGTGGGATGCTGGTCATGCCGATCCACCTTTGTGAGTCTGTTTCATCATCTGTAACCCAGGTTTAATAATCATTACCAAATAGGTCTGAGGATTGAAAGAGAAAAATGTTAACTAAAACATTCCCAGCTTAATGTTCTCTTTCTTGACATGGATGGTTACCCAGGCATTTGCCTTGTGATAATTCACTGAACTGTATATTTACGTTTGTGCAATTTTCTGTGTGTGCTGACGTCAATTAAAAAGTTAGAAGCAACTGTCTAGGGCGGCTTAGTAGATTCTTAATAAATATTATAAATATTGGCTATACTCTGGTTGAGTGTGTCCTCCTAAAACATATTTTGAAGACCAAATCCCTGGTACTTGTGAATATGTCCTCTTTTGGAAGTATGTTCTTTGCAGTTGTAATCAAATTGACACAAGGTCATAAGGGTCAACCGTAATCTGTTGGTTTCAATGACTGACGTCCTTATAAGAAAAGACACAGGAAGACAGAGAATGCCGTGTGAAGACACAGATGCTTAGTGGGGGAAAGGCCACATGACAACAAGGGCAGAGATCAGGGCAAAGCTGCTGCAAGCCCAGGACTGCCAGGGGCTGCAGGAACAACCAGAAGCTGGAGAGGGCGCATAGCTCTGCTTTGATCTCAAATTCTAGCCTTCAGAACTGTAAGAGAATAAAATTCATTGCTTTAAGCCCCTGGGGTTTTGTTGGGACAGTAGCCCTAGGTAGTTTAATACACCGTCCCCAATCCATTCCCATTCATAGCCTTTGAATACTTACTAGCCAGATAGCAACAGTGCAGGCCGGCCTGCCTTACAGGTCTTCTGTCCGCACACAGTCTCATCCCCCAACCCTCTTGTCTTAGGTGCCTTCCCCAGCTACATCCTTGGCTGCTAAACCCTGGTCCTCTTTCCCACATTTCTTCTTTCCCATCCAGCCCTGCTTTCAGGCCTGGTAGAACCCAGGGCACAGAGTCTGGGAGTTCTGTGAGGCCCAGGGTCAAGGTCAGGGAGCTACTGTAGCTCTGCACCTTGCTTACAGTAGAAAGCAACAGGCTCTGGGAGCTCTAGTGTGGAATATATAGAAAAAGGCACTTGGAGTTGCAAATAACTCACCTACAAATGAACTTTGGAAACAGGATAATTTGAGAGTTCAGGGACAGCCTATGTTTGACGTTCAGGCCTGGTTTACAGATAAGGTTATAACATTGCAGCATACTGTAACATTCAACAGTCCAGAAACATGCTGAAAGAGCTCAGAAAGCAACTCATTTTTCCTCCCACTGAAACTCAGGAATGTCCTCTGAGGACTTTCACTGCGATATGTGAATGATTTGCTGTTCAGAAAACTGTAGCTGAGGCCTCCATGTGATTCTCGTACTAGTCCAGCCAATCACAGGCAGAGTCTCCCTGGGGTCCTGATCCTCCTCGCGGGGAGGCAGGCAGGGCCTGTATAGGCTGAGGCCCAGATCCAGAAAGGGAGGGGACGGTTCTCCCCTAGGACAGCAAGTACAACTTGGTCCTCCCTGTGATCTCCTTAGAGGGACAGCAAGGACCTGAGTAATTGAATCCTGCCAACTCACTGTCCTTGACCTAGTGTGCTGCTCTCCTGCACCCCACCTCAGCCACACAGCTCGACTTTATCACTTTACATATTGGGTTCCACATAAGACTGTATTTTAAAAGAGTCACAGCTAATATGTGTCTGTGTGAATGCACCTATTTGAAAACCACTCCTAGTGACCCGGAAGAACATTGCAGTGGGTTGAATGGTGCACCCCCAGACCTCTGAACCTGTAATGTTACCTTATTTGGAAAAATGGTCTTGACTGATATAATTAAATTCAGATTCTCAATCTGAGATCATCCTGGATTATCCAGGTGGGCTCTAATCCAATGACAAGTGTCCTTAAAAGGGACAAGAGAAGGTACAGTTACAGAGACAAGAGGTGAAAGCTATGTGAAGACAGAGGCAGATGTACAAGTTAGGCAGCCACAAGTGAAGGAATGCCTGACCCCCAGAACTGAGAGAGATAAGAAATGGATTCTCAGCCGGATGCTTCAGAGGGAGTGTGACCCAGCAGACGTGTGGCCTCCCGAACTGAGAGAATAAATGTCTGTTGTTTTAAGTCACCAAGTTTAGGAAACTGGCAGAACCACCTCGAAGCCTTTGAGTGCACCTGAGAGAGGGGACACCAGCCTTGCAAGTGTCTGCTGAATTCCGCCCACTCCCAAGCCGCGGACCTGTGCCCTGTCTGTGTACACCAGTGACCTCAGCACCGTGTTCAAGGAAACGTTATAATCCTGCATCTGGGAAATGATCCTGAGGAAAGAACTAAGAAAACACGCAAGGATTGAGCTCTAAATATGTTCATCACAGTGCTATTTGGAATAAACGGAAGTTGGAAGCAATCTGAATGTTTCACTACAGGGGATCAATTAAATACAGCATGGTGCGGCCATCCAAAAGAATCCTATGTAGCTATGAAAACATTACAGAAACATAACTATTGATGTGGAAAGATGTTACCAATTTGCTTGTATAAAAATACATTGTTGTATGAACTCATGAAAAAGACATACATAAGTGCCCTGTTTGAGCAAAGTATCCTAGGAACTTGTTTGGAAAACAAGGATTTTGGAGGAATGCACTAACCCTTCTGCTTCTAGACCTGAGCTCCCAGGCCGCTGTGCTAATCTGCAGACCCTGGGCTTGGGACTGGAACTGGAACATCCAACCAGATTTCCAGCCTCCAGCCAGCCCCACTCCTTCAGATGGGCCAGCCACACCCCCACCCCCACGCCTGTCCCTGCAATCCAAGTTAGTATGATGGGATTTCTTTTCTTTTCTTTTACATTGTATTTATTTTCTTTTACAGAGAGGGGAAGGGAGGGAGGGAGAGAGAGAGGAAGAGAAACATCACTGTGAGAGATACCGGTTGCCTCTCATGAGGCCCCCAACAAGGGATATGGCCTACAACACAGGCATGTGCCCTGACTGGGAATCGAACTGGTGACCTTGCAGTGCACAGGCTGGAGCACAGCCCACTGAGCCCCACCAGCCGGGGCTGAGGTAATTTTTTAATCTATCCCGTTGTTCCTGTTTCTCCTAACAGGATTTTGTAGAATTTGATGACTGTTGCATATTGAGAAAAAGTCTTCTTTCTTTGTCGAAGGTCTGAAGTCCAGGAGAGGTTCTGTCCACAGCCAAGGACTTCCTAGTTTAGTCCTGAATGGGTTTTTCCTCCGATTATAACCCAAAGTTTTACATATGTCTTCCCGTCCCTGTAGAGGTTACTTGTACCACTACATGTGTAAATGCATATAGAAAGAATTTTGCCACCCGCCACATTCTCTAATTGGTTTATAGATTCGACAATGTCTATTATATCACATCCTTAAAGACATACATCCCCTTATCTTTACATTTTGAAAATCTGGCCATAAGGCCAGCATACTCAGGCTCAGTATTAAATGGTGAAATTTAAATGTAAATACATAAAATGTGAAAACTGAATCCCCCCAAAAGCCATAAATAAATGCATTCCGTATAAATACATGCATTATGTATAAACACGTAGAAAAACCTGGAAGGGAATGTCGACAGTGGTTCTCCTTGACAGAGTGGGTGTTTTAGGTTCATTTGATTCTCTATGTTGTCTACAGTTCATATGTAACTTATAATTATAGTGAAAGTATGAATGATAATAATTAGAAAAAGCAATAAAGGCCTTTCATTTTGGGGAAGAATAAAATCTGAAACTTGGCATCAGCTACACAGTAGGGAGGGCTATTTTGCCACATGGAGAATTTAGGGAGACAAGTCTGAGAAGGGGATAGTATGATGTTGGGGGCCGAAGGGCCAGGAGGAAGCTACAAAGCCGGGGAACGCTCAGTTCAGCACCTGCAGGCCTTGTCAGAGCCTTTCACGTGCCAGAAGCCTTGCAAACCTCCACCAGGGGGGTGGGGCTACAATTTCCCTCGCACCTCATTGGATCACTGAGCTCAAAACGTATGATGTACCGCTCGGAGAAACACAGTGGGGAAATGTTGGAATTCTATCTGACGAAAACCAGCTTCGCTAGGTGAAGAACGAAACTACCCAGACCCAAAAGTGGGGCAGAACGTTTTCGGTTTATAATATATTGCTGAGAAAGACCGGCTGCTCCCCATCAGCCATAAACTGAGTGCAAGCACTGTGGCCCGCAATCTTAGACAGGGTCTAGCGAGTAAGAACGGGGAGCCAGGGGCAGATTAGGTTCTTGGGGTCACTTGCCTTTGAGAAAGAATGCAGAAATTTTCCAGAGGGCCCTGAGATAGCGGCAGTCCACAATTATAAGAGGAGAAGGGGAGCAATAATGAATGCAAATATCAACAGATGTTAGCCCAACATAATCTAACAGAAAGAAACCCGCCAGCAAATATCGTCCCTGTGCCAACCAGCAGGGAGAAAACGAGCCCTTTCTGGAACGCGGCGGCCCGCGTTCGGCTTCGCACGGAGAGAGCCCTGCCCACACTGTCGCCTCCATGCAGGGCAACTCGGCTGGGTTTCCCTCTCCTGCCCAAACCGAGGACAGCTCATTCTACTGTTCTTTTTCTCTCCCTTCCCCCACCCGTAATTCTTTTCTTCTCCTCCTAGAATGAGCCACTAGGAACCCAGAGGCATGAACTCTATTTGCAGTTCTGCCTCAGGCTCTGGAGGGGGGAGGAGCGGGTAGAGGGCAGGGGCTGGGTGTCCACTCTGAGCCCGTACAGGATGCAGGAGGCCCTGGACCGAAAGGAATGCGAGGGGACATCCTGGTTTTCTCTTCCTGCCCCCCGCCCCACCCCGTAGCGTCCTGTCCTTCCTTCTTCCTGTTGTTCTTTCCTCCCTCTCCCTCCTTTCTCTGAGTACAAGGCATTCAGTGCAAGGGGCAGCTTTGTGAAGGTGCTGTTTTAGTTTTATAGGGCTCTTCCTTTGTGTTCTCTCCCACCCACCAGGGCTGACGTCCACTTCTGCTTCTGGAGACACAGCACAGCCCCCCATGGGGCTCATGGGGCTCATGGGGCCCACAGGGCCTGTCCTTCTGCAGCCCCAGCCCCGGAGTAAAGCTTCGGTCTTCCCCATTCCCCCCAGCACCCCCGGACTCCCCTCTCAGCCACCAGTGTCCACACCTCGGTGAGGGAAATGTACCTGGGAGGCTTGTTAATCCTGCAGGTCCCCAGCTCCTCTGGCAGGGCCTAGGTTAGGGTGAATCTTCATGAAGAACCAGCACAAAACAAGACACCCAAGTGGTTTGTGATGTAGAACCACGGGCAGCATCTGGTCAATTACGTGTGGACACAGCTGAACCCAGCCCTGGTCTAATCTAAATCCTATTTATTTCATCATCTTAATATTTCTCAGGTGTGTCTTCTTCATTTTCAATGCAACTATGTAGATAACACCCAAATTCTTACGCAATAGTATGTCGCTAGTGTGTCTGTGTAACTGTCCAAATTGGGATGCTTAGTGATGGAGACACCATTCATAATTATGCTGACAGATAGGGCTTCCCTGGACAAGCTGGATGTACACTCTCTCTGCGTATAAGCCCTCTATAATCTGGCCCTCCTCACCTCTCCAGCCTCCTCTGAAGACCCTCCTCCTGGGACCCCAGCACTCCCACTACCAGAAACCCCAGGCTTCTGGTCCTACTCGAAATTCCTTAAGTGCTTTGAACTCTCTCTTTCTCTGAACTCTGACAGTCTTGGTCACACGGATCTCCCTGCCACCTGTACACAGCTTAGTCCCCTTCATAAGGCCTCAACTTAGATGTTACTTCCTTGTGACTCCTTCCCTGACTCCACCAGCCCCCTGAGGTTGGGTCAGGTCACCCTAGGGTGTGCTCCCCAAGTGCTGTGCTGTGCACACGGTACTGCGGCCATATTTTCTCACGATTGTCTTTTTCCAGGAGGGTGGAAGCTCGTTTAGGGCAAGTCTAGAGTTTGCTCTCTGTTGGGCAGGCTGTCCTGACTCATGATGGTGAGAAACTGACACACATTCAGAAAAATGGTACTTTTTTGCATTTTGATTTTTCCCCGGGGCTAGTGATCGGTGATTTCATGCCTCTGTGATGCTGGGCAGCGGCTGGGAGCCACAGCTTCCCACCACTAGGTACTTGATGCCTGCAACCACGAGGGTGAACAATGCACACTACAGGGTGCTGGGTTGCCAGCATCTTGGACATTGTGCTTTATGTTTTCACATCCCATCATGTCTACAAAACTCCTACCTGTGTCTCCTGCTTCTGGTGAGAAGAGGAAGAGGAGGGTGATTACATATTTAGGGCCTAATTTGTCCATTAAGAGGCCAAGACAATCACTTAACAAGTTTGTCTCCTAAAACGAGGTACACAATTCCATGAATGATTCCACAGAGTTCCTTTAACGCAGACTTCATGTGCATGCCCTACCAGGTATCCCCCTGAGTCCTGGACACACAGGGAAGGATGGTGCTGTCCTCCTCCAGCTCCCTCTGCAGTCAGAGTTGCTCCTCTCAAAGGCTGTCGGGTCTCCTGTGGCTCTGCCTTTTCTCCGGCTCTAATTTCCATATTGAAGGGAGTGACTTTAGACACCTTGAGAGTGTTAAACACTTCCTGCCTCTTGGCAAAACAGGGGCCATAAAAACAAAAAAGACGAGACTTGGACAGGAGCTATGTGACCTGGTGGCTGAACCTGTGAACCCAGTGAGGCTTCGTTGCCTCACTGTGTCGGGCCCCTGACATCTACCAGACAAGTTTTTTCAACTGGTGTTCTGCACCAGTAAAATGGGGGTGAAGAACAGTGCCTGGTACCATGGTGAGTACTCAGTAAACATCACACCAATAGATAGTCTGGTCCACGGGCTGCATCTGTAGCTGGGGATCCGCAGGGCTGGGTCACAGCAGGAGATGGGCAGTGCCAGAAGGGGCCTGTGCAGCACAGGGTGCAGGCTAATCCCGCAGCTCTGTTCTGCTGTTGTAGAGAAACATCTGGAGGGTGAGGGCCAGCTGGAAACAGCTTTAGGTTTGGGCAACAGCCACTTCCAAATGTTGTCCCAACCAGTGCAATCTTGGCACTCAACCTGGGTCGAAGTAAATAAGAACAGCAGAAGATGCTGGGGACCGTGGGGACAGCAGCAGAGAATGCTGAGGACCCTCTTCAGCTGAGATGTTCCAAAGATGAAAGGAACCTGGTGTCAAACGTGTTGCAGGGGACCCTGATGTTACCTGCCAGTCGCCGTCCATCAGTAACTGCTCGTTGATTAGCAGCGCTCGGTGCACATTTCTTGCATGCAGAGAGCAAGAAGAATTTTGATGGGAGCAGAGAATCCCACTGTTGGAGCTGAATTTGATTGCTTTCAATTACAGTGGACAGACAACATTAGATTAGTTTCAGGTGTACAACATAGTGATTAGACATTTCTATAGCTTACAAAGTGATCACCCCACCCCCATAAGTCTACTACCTGACACCATACAGTTGTTACAATATTATTGACCATATTTTCTCTGCTGCACTTTACATCCCCCCATGACTATTAAAAAAGTTTTTTATATTGATTTTAGAGAGAGAGAAACATTGGCCTGCCACTCCACCCATTCATGCACTCATTAGTCAATTCCTGCATATGCCTTGACCCCGGATCGAACCCACAACCCTGGTGCATTGAGATGATGTTCTAACCAACTGAACTACCCAGCCAGGGCCCCAAAACTATTTTTATAACTGTCCCTTTGTACTTCCTAATCCTTTCCCCTTTTACAACCATCCCCCCAAGAGCCCTTCCCTCTGGCAACCTACAAAAAGTTCCCTATATCCCCACTTACTGTTAGTTAGGTTTAATTCAACCTGAACGTGTCCTAATGGAGAAGAACTTTTCAGTTGATGAGGCACCTTTGCTGAGTGTCAAGCGAAGGCAGACAAGAACCCTGAGCATCCTGAGTGTGTGTCTGACTTTTAATATCCCTTTGGTCTGCGAGAATCTCACACCGGTGGGTCCTCCCTGACCCTGCTCACCATGCATAGAGTGGCCAGTTTTTAAAGCAGTGTGCATCTTCATCTCCCCTCTGGGTCCCTTGAGGGTTGTCCCTGCTAGATACTGTCCTAGGCATTGGGGGTACAGCTCTGAGCCAGGTGGAGGCTCCCCCAGCCCTCTAAGTCTCCCCTTCTGAGGCAGGGAGAGACGAGGGTCAAGTAACAACCCTGCCGGAATTGTAGACCTGGGCCTCCCATTCTCCTGGTGACATTCTCCCCTAAGAGATAGCTGGGGGTGGGCAGCACCCAGGAGAGGAGATGCTGAGGAAGAGGCTGGTGAGAAAAACCGTGGGGATTCTGCCCACCCCTTCTCACCTGGGGGGTGTGGGACCCTGAGCGGTGTGTGTGTGTCTGGGCTCCGTAAAACTCTCCCTTTCCTTGGTTGTCGCTCCTCCCTGTTTCCCCTCCAGCCAAGATGTTATTCTCAGGGAAGGAAGCCTTTCTGCCCGTCCAGGTCTGGGCTTGCTGGCCTGCCTGCTGCCTCTCACAGTCCTTAGCACACAGCGCTGTCAGTGCCAGCTCCAGCCCACTTGCTGGCTCCTGACATCCATGAAGCAACTCAGAACACGCCTGGGACATGACAGTCACTCATTAAATATCAGTCCCTTGAAAAGAAGGAAGAAAGGAGGGGGAAAGGTGGAGTTGGACAAGGAGGAAACAAAAAATAAGGGCTGAAACTTGGGACTCCTTTTTGTTTTACCTGAGATCACTGCACTGTCAATGAACCACCCCAGGGACTTAAAGCGTGTTGGGTAAGAAGACCTGGGTCCCTATCCCAGCTTCCCCATTGACTTGGGACCATGTAATTTCAGGAGCTCTGTATTTTCCACTTCCAGTTGAAGATACGACTAGGATTTCACAGATGTGTGTTGAAGTTTAAATAAGATATATATAAAATAACTATAAAAATTCAGTGTGTGTTATAAGCAGCAAGAAAGAAAATTTGCATGTAAATATAGAATTAAGGGAACTTTATAAAAGGTTGCATAAGTCAAATTGGCAGCTCAGGGTAGAAGCTACATCTGCCCCTTAAAGGTCCTGGCCAAATGTACTTTTTCCTGCCTTAAGCCTTTTTCGTCTGGGACACCTACAGGCCTGGTGTCTGAAACACCCAAGGCATGTTGCTCTATGGGACAGGGGTGCAAAAAAGAAGAGGTGCCAGGTGTTGCTGGATTTGACCTTTCAGCCAGAGACGTGGGAAAACACACCCTCCTGGACTGCCCCTCCCTGCATCCTCATGTGCACGCAATTTGAACAAACACCATGTTACAGGAATAATGTCATAAAAAGAAAAACACCAGCACAGATGACAGGATATCAGCAACACATACCAATGTGGAACGAGAAGACCTTGGACATCAGTGGCGAAATGCTATTCTGCTTCCATACCATCCTTTCCTCCACATCTTCACCACTCTGCTAACTCTCCAGGCTCCCCATGGGTTCCCACCCAACCCCTTCTCTGTAGGTGACTGGTCTGGCCCCCACCTCGCAGAGGAAGTAGACAAAAGAGCAGGGCTTGTGCAACTTCCTGTCTCCCACCTCCCCCCAACAGTGTAGTCCATCTCCACGTTCACCCTCCCCTCCTGACTCAAGGAGATGGGGTCTTCCCTGCACCATCCTAATTCTCCCACCTGTTTGGAATCTTACTCTCTCTGTTTCCTACTGAATTTCATCCTATGAAAGAAACCTTTTCCTATCTCTCCATGATGCTTCCACTGAGACCACCAAATGGACCCCCCCACCCAGCGATCTCATCATTGCTCTTTTGTCTCTTTCCCTTGGGAGTCAAGCTCTTGGAAGGAGTGGTTTGCGCTGTTGGTCTTTGCTTCTTTACTTTCCCTGTGTTTTACTTCCTCCCTCAGCCACTATAATCTGCTTTCTTTCCCCATCACTCCACAGACATTGCTCTCACTAATGTCAAGTCATACTGGAGTAGGGGTTGTCCTTATAAGAAGAGGGAGAGAGACACAGAAACACACAGGGAGGACACCAAGTAATGATGGAGGCAGAGACTGGAGTTATGTAGCTTCAAGCCAAGGAGCACCGAGAATTGCTGACAACACCAGAAGCTAAGAGGCAAAAAAATCTTCCCCAGAGACTTTAGAGAGAGGGAGCATGGCCAGCTACACGTTGATTTTCAACCTTTAGCCATGAGAAATCAGTGTCAGTAGGACCAGGGCCTCTCTGAGGGTCCCAGGGGAGGATGCTTCTTTGCCTCTTCGTAGCCGTGGTGGTTGTTGGCGATCCTCAGCATTCTTTGCCCTGTAGATGCATCATTACTCCAATCCAGTCTTTGCCTTCTTTGTCCCGTGGTGTTCTCCCTTGTATCTGTGTCCAAATGTTCCCTCTTCTTGTAAGGACATTAGTCACATTGCATTGGGGACTACCCTGACTCAGCATGACCTCAGCTCAACTTGATTACATCTGCAAAAACCCTATTTCCAAATGAGGTCACATACCTACATTCCAGAAGGATGTTAATTTTGGGGAGATCCTATTCAGCTCAGCACAGTGAATTTTACTGCAGATTATTTTGTATTTTTCTTAAAAATTATTTTATTTTTAGAGTTAGGGGAAGGGAGGAAGAAAGAGAGGGGGAGAAACATTCATCAGTTGCTTCTCACATGTACCCTAACTAGGGACCAAACCCACAACACAGGCATATGCCCTGACCAGGAATTGAACTGGTGACTTTTCACTTTGTGGGACGATACCCAACGCAATGAGCCACACCAGTCAGGGTTCATATCTTTTGAATTTTGCTTTTTAAGTGCATCACTAGTCACTCCCTAGGTACTTGATGCCTATTTGATGCATGTAGTTTGACCTTATTTAATATTCTTAAAGCAAAGCACAGTATCAACAGCCAGGTGTTTGGCTTGTTTTCTCTTTGAGTCAGATTGCAGTGCTTCTGGGGGCAGTAACCCCCCAAGAGTAGGACAGCTCTTGTTTCCTTGCCTCTGCTGCTTGCTAAAGAATGGACGGGGTGAATATTTTCTTTAGGCTTAAATGGCCTTCTGAAAATCATTCCAAGCACTGGCATGTTTATGCATGAAGAATGGTAAGCAAAAAAGATAGTAACTTGCATGTATATACGCTTTACGCATTCACAGATCCTTTTTGCCTATGACTTAATCTGCTCCTCCGACACCCTGGAGAGGGAAGCTGAGCCTCAAAGAAAGTTTCTCGCTCAAATTCATGGCGCTAGTAATTGGTTGTTAGGACCCAAATCTCTTTGCTACTGTTGAGTTCTGAGTCTTGCTCTGCTTTGAACAAACAGGTCTGGTTGAAACACAGTCCTTCTGCTTCATCTAGCATGAAAGAAGTTTTGTGAGGAAGAAAAGACCGTATTTCTCTTTGAAAATGACAAAAAGATGCACTTGAAGACAAGAAAGTAAAATTCCAATTTGCTATGAGAAAAGTCAAATTAAGGTTTTTTTCCTAAGCTTAAAGCCAACATTGAAGTATCTAAATACTAAACATTTAACATTTAAAGCATTTGCTTAAAAAAAATGGCCCCAAGCTGCTGAGACTGGATTATCCCCAATTATTATTATTCACCAGATTCAAACATTTCCATTTCTCTATTTTCTACTCAGGGCACATGATCATCATTGGTAACATTTTCTATGAAACTCCAAATAAAAATAATTTTTTCATTTGATTGTTTATATCAGTGATTTTCAACTTTTTTATTGTATGGCACACAGAAACTATTTGCTAACATTCTGCAGCACAACAAAAAAATACTATATTTTTTGCCCATCTGACAAAAAAAAAATAGGTATAATTTTGATTTATTTGCACCAGACAGCTATTGTTGCGTTGGCTGTTGTCATTTTTTTATTTGACAATCTAAGGGAAAAGAGGTCAGTGCTCCTGACTAAGTAGTCAGGTATTGCACGTTTTAAAAATTCTTGTGGCACACCAGTTGAAAATCACTGGTCTAAATAAAAGATTGGCACAGTATGACCTGTGGCATGTTTTTATACAGCCTGAGAGCTAAGGATGGTTATTACATTTATAAGGGTTGTAAAAAAAAACATATGTGACAGAGACTGTGTGTGGCTTGCAAAGGCCACATTTACAGAAAAATTTGCTGAGCCCTAACACGCATACATACACACATACATATACATGTACATATACATACACACACATATTTAAAGATTTTATGCATCTATTTTTAGGGAGGAGAAGGGAGGGAGAAGGAAAGGGAGAGAAATATCTCTGTGGCTGCCTCTCACACTCCCCGTACTGGGGACCTGCCTGCAACCCAGGCACATGCCCTGACTGGGAATCAAACCAGCGACTCTTTGGTTCACCTGGCTGTTGCTCAATCCACTGAGCCACACCAGCTGGGGTCATATATATATATATATATATCGCTAGATGAGAAATTATGGAGTCATGTATGTATGTGTGTACATGTATGTATGTGTGTATCTATTTATCTACCATCTATCTATTCCCTTTCTCCTCCCACAGAAAGTTCTATCAAAGCAGATGAACTCCTAAAGGTTCTATGAGACTTCTGCAAAATAAGAGTCTTCAGCGGGATCGTCATGGCACCCACGGCTGAGAGGGAGAACACAGAACCAAACTGACCACTGTGTTCAATGAAAGGCAACTAGAAATGAGGAGAGGCACGGAGGACAAAAGCCAACAGGGAAGAGCAACCTCAGCTAAGAAAGGTAATTTACAATTATATAGAACTTCATATTTTTCAAGTGTATTTTAATTCCCTTTCATCAGTCTTCCTATAACTCCTTGATGCTCTCTGTTATGTTAATGACAGAAAAATCAATGAAAAAATAATGGTCTAAGTCGATGCTAGGCAGTGATCTGTCAGACTAAAATTTGTTTTCTGGTGCTACATGGATACAGATTTTAAACATTTCTGCTTCTTCCCAGAGGTGATCGAATTGTGTTA
>PVIA01012082.1:0-40124 GCA_004024845.1 Tonatia bakeri | reverse complement strand
CAGAAGGAAGAAACAACCAAACAGAAAAGAATAAAGAAACAAGAATTCAAAAACATGAGGAGAGGCTTAGGAACCTCCAGGACATCTTTAAACATTCCAACATCTGAATTATAGGGGTACCAGAAGGGTATGAGGAAGAGCAACAAGTGGAAAAGTTATTTGAACAAATAATAAAGGAGAACTTCCCCAATCTGGCAAATAGACTTCCAGGAAGTCCAGGAAGCCTAGAGAGTCCCAAAGAAGTTGGACCCAAGGAGGAACACACTGAGCACATCATAATTACACTACCCAAGGTAAAAACGAAGGAGAAAATCCTAGAAGCAGCAAGAGACAAGGAGGCAGTCACCTACACAGGAGTTCCCATAAAACTGTCAGCTGATTTCTCAAAAGAGACCTTACAGGCAAGAAGGGGCTGGAAGGAAGTATTCCAAGTCATGAAAGGCAAGGACCTACATCCCAGATTGCTCTATCCAGCAAAGCTTTCATTTAGAATAGAAGGGCAGATAAAGTGCTTCTCAGATAAGGTCAAGTTAAAGGAGTTCATAATCACCAAGTCCTTATTACATGAAATGTTAAAGGGATTTATCTGAGAAAAAGAAGATAAAAAATATGAACAGTAAAATAACAGCAAACTCACAATTATTAACAACCACACCTAAAACAAAAGCAAAAACAAACTAAGCAAACAACTAGAACAGGAACAGAACCACAGAAATGGAGATCACATGGAGAGTTAGCAACGGGGGAGTGGAAGGAGGAGGGGGGAAAGGTATAGAGAATAAGTAGCATAGACGGTAGGGAGGGAATAGACAGGGGGAGGTTAAGAATAGTATGGGACATGTAGAAGCCAAAACACTTGTATGTATGACCCATGGACATGAACTAAAGGGGGGGGAAGGTGGGTGGGAGGGGATGTGCAGGGCGGATGGGAGTGAAGGGGGGGAAATGGGACAACTGTAACAGCATAATCAATAAAATATATTTTAAAAAATAAAAGAAAAAAGAAAAAAAGATACAAAATCAGAGAAGCACAGCTTTCTGCCCAATGACTCACCTTGGCTTGCTTCTTGGCTTGCTTCTTGGCTTTCTTCTGCAAGTGCTGACTTGTTCCCGACAGAACGTCCTTTCTCTGTTTCATGTAGCTGTCGTTACCCTTCTCTTCCTCGCTGTCTTTATCTTCATGCTCCACTGTCTTTCTCAGATTTTTATCATTTATACTTTTCTTACCGCTCTTAAAAATATGGAGAAAATATGGTCCGAAAATAAAATTTTACAACTACTATTTGGTGAACAGACTTCATGTTACTTAAGTATTTTTCTACTCCTATTGTACATTATTTTATTTATATAATGTTTGAAAATACATCCAGGACAAAATTCATTCACCTCAAATACTAAGCAGCAATCTCCACACACTAACAAACAAGTGAACCAACAGTAAAAAAAGTAACTGCACATGGAAGCCTGATGGGAAAGAACAGCATAAACCATGTCAGGCACAGCTGCACCACAATGCCGCTGTGCCATTTCCAAAGGCACTTTCCGGCCAAACACAGGCGTTTCTTTTTATTCGTTTCTTTCTGTGCATGCAAGTGGCAGTTTTAGACAAAGAGAAAATAAACTAGATTTGGTAAGACATTGATCACTAAATTACAGTGATTAAAGGGACTCCTGATTCATATTAAATTGAACAATGATTTATCCAAAATTCATAACATGTTCTCTTTTTTCCTACTACTACTAGCAACCAAATTAATATGGCTTAAAACTGAGATGTTCTGTATTAACACTTATGAACACTTATGACTATAAGGGATTTGTGGTTAGTCTGAAATAACAAAAACAGTAAGTTTTAATATAAAGAAAGCATGTCCCTAGATGTAAATTAATCAAGATAACTATCTACAAAGAATTCTAAACACATTCTCATCTGTTTTATATAAAACGAAAGTACCCCGTTCTTCGTCCAACTGTTTAAACCTCTTCTGCCTCACACACACTTGGAGAAATTCTCCACAGGCTGGCACCACACAGACTTGGAAAAGAGGACAAGGCTTCCCCATAAACCCTAACACAGGAGAAACACACTTAAATAAATGAACTCTCGGGTCTTACCTGATCATCTAAAACTGGTAGAGACAAGTCAAGGAAAGACTCATGAACCAAGGAGACCTTAACCAACCAAAAAAGAAAACGTAAAAGGAAGGAAAAGATGCACCGTAAACATGACGTAGTAAGATCATGGGGGCTGGGGCTCAGCTGCGACATACGGAGTAAAGAAGATGGGACGGGGAACACAGCCCTGAGGACCCCAGGTCAGGGAACCAGAGCAACGTGTCACCTCACCCCTACCAGTGTCAGGCATGCTCACAGTTCCCACAAAGACCTCGGCACGTTTGGGGAGTTCAACCGAGAAGAGCTTATGGAATGAGACCTTTCCGTTTTTGAAAGCCACAAATGACAAACTGCATCCATGTAGTGAGTCAGTCGCACACGACCCCGACTTACCGTTCCACATTCACCACACATGATTGTGCTAGTTAGTTCACCCCCAAAGATGCGGTCCACGAAACTTGGTGCTGATGTTTTCTTTTCATAATCTGCAAGGGAAAAGAAAGTTCATCAAATATATTTGTAAAATTAATTGAATAAGCTAAAACTACTTACTTAACCTCTCTAACCCTAAAATTGTATTTTTATTTTCCTATCTCAGACTTGTTTTTCTCTATTCATAATTACCATAATTTTTTTTCTGCTAGTCAGTGGCACACAGTGCACTTTGGGGCATAACAGAATTTCACACGATCACATCCAGTGAGAAATAAAAAGTTCAGAAAAAGTTCCCATGTAAGATCCAGTTTGTGGGAAACACACTGTGCAAGTCGGTGAGGCTGTTTACCCATCTCCGCCTGGAAAACGAGCACACAGATCCCTCTGGATGACATTCCAGCTCATCTCCACCTCCGCGGCAGGCGGGTGGGGGGTGCAAAAAACCCAAAATTATCTTCTGGAGGGCAGGCCCTTGTAAGACAGGCTTCCCTCCCCTGCTAGATAAGTGTCTAGGAACCCATCTGGATCAGTGGATCACCTGGTGTTGTTGTGAGAGGCTGAATTCGGCTTCGGTGAATTTTTTTTTTAAGACTCTTTCACCGAGTCTGCCCATTCCCTGATGGGTCATGATTTATGAGCGTACCTGCCCACCACACTACGCTGAGTGTGCAGCAGTTTCCAACCAAAAACAGCGTGACCCCTGACCTTCACCCTCCCTATTCACCTGATATCCCCCTGTGCGACTTTTGTTTCCTCAGATGAAAAAATCCCTCAAAGGGAAATTTTGCCAACATGGGCAAGGTGAAACAAAAAATTGCAGAAGTACTAAAAGGCATCAAAATCAATGAGTTCAAAATCTGTTTTTGAGCAGTGGGAAAAGCAACTTGATAGGTGTATTGCATCAAATGGAGAGTACTTTGAAGATGACTTAGAATAAATACACAATTGTTTATAAATAAATTCCTTTATTGGGGCCCCCCCCCATAACATTCCAACATGCAGCTTGCTTTGTGAATTCTAAGACTAACTCCATTTAAAAACAAAACAAGCAAGAAAAAAGTTCAGGAAAGTGCTTCAGACAAAATCTCCTTTTCGTTCCTTTGTTCCAAAAATAATCTTGATAAATTTAGCTTAAGGTGTCATAACTTGATTACCTGATCACCTCTTTTACTAAATACATGAAATTCATATGCTTTGTTCCAATGACAGAGATCAGTTTCTATGGAAACACGTTTCCTGACAGACTGTGACAGCAAGAGAGAGTCTCTCTGTCCAGGCTGAGGTGTCAGAGAGGCAAAGAGCTGCTATGTGTTGATTTTAAATTGTGGTTCACAATACAGAAGCCACTAGTCACTTGTGGCTATTTAAGTTTAAATTTATGAAAATTAAGTAATAAAATTTAGCTTCTTAGTTGCACTACTCAAACTTGAAAGGCTCAGAAGCCAACACATGGCTGTGGCATTGACAGGACACGGAGAAGCCTCCGTCACAAGCCCCGCTGGACACAGCGATGCTCACCCCTGCCTGCCACATGGTAATGGGAAAGACGTGGCTCCACGCTTACCGAACCAACCACTGACGACTCACGTGGACGAGTGCAAGGCACTTCTCACTGCCAGTCAGAAGTCTAAGCTTTTCAGAAATGAAACTGTGATGTCATCTTCACTCTATCTTTGCAAATGTCACTATAATATTGTACAATAAGAATACACTGGAAGTTAAATTTCTCTAAAACATTCATCTTGGGTGTACTGAATGAATTTTTAACATCAATGGTGACACAGAAAAGTTGCACATTAATAACTTTGGATGGAAAATAAAAGTGCCAGCACTCCTCTCCTACAGTGCAGAGGGATTCAACCATAGTGGTTTAGTGAAAAAAGTGAGACATTACCTTTAACTTTATTTTTTAGTTCTTCATCCAATTTTTCAGTAGAATTACCAAATGCTTTAAGAATTCCTTTACTCACTCTCTAAAAGTAATAAAATGAATATATGCATACTATTAAATTTAAAATTTTATAATTATTTTCTTAGAAAATATGTGATCAAGAAGGTGATCAAGAATTAGCTCCCCAAAGTTACTGAATAAAAATTAATACATCTAAAATTACATTTTCAAAATTAATTAAAGGAACTAAAAATAACTATACTTACAAAACCACAAACCCATGAATAAAGCCCATCTTATCATTTCCTGATTTTCACCGACTCGAACCTAAGCTTTCAGAACATGACCCTCTCCCTCGGAGAGACCACTGACACAGTGTGTCCTGGAAGCAGGACAGTTCAGGGAGAGCAGAGGCTCAGCCTAGAGCAGTGACGGCCCAACTGCATCAGCACTGGGTGACCTTGAACCAGGCACTGAAGTTTCCTACATCTTAGCTCCAGAATCTACAAGGGGAGTGAATGGTTCCAGCATCTACCTCACAGAATGGCTGTGAGGTCTGAGTAAGGTCATTCCCATAAAATACTAAGAACAGTGCTTGACATAAAATAGGGCAAAATAAATATTAGTTGTTATAACTACATTATTACTATTATTAATTATATTCATATCCCCAAATATATTACTTTCTACCCTGGGAATTAAAAAATTCAAAATGCAACAGATGTTCCCCTGACTTGAATGAATATTCAGTAATTCCTCACTTACTGTCATCAACAGGTTCTGTGACTTTAAGCAAAATGACAAGTAACGAAACGCATGCTACCCGTGACTAATCAATACAAAGAGTTGAGTCCTAAAGCATCTTGTCCAGGTTCTAAGGTGAGAACACGGAGTGGAAGGGCAGTATTCGCTGTCTGAGGGCCGCCTCGCTGAGTTGCCCTCAGAATCCGAGCTCTCGGGGGACAGGCCTGTACGGCAGAACCCTAAGGAACAATGATGCTAGAAATGTCACCAAAAACAGCATCACGAAAAGGAGAGTGATTTCTAATTCTCCTCATTCATCCTCAGGACTAAAACATACTGGCCAAAAAGACTGGTGTCAAAAAAACGTTTTCCATCCAGTGGCCTCAATAACCAGCTTTCATTGCTTTAATACCCCTTCAAGTATCAAATGACAGAGGAGCTAATAAGATGCAATTATGAAATACTCTGGTCAAAATGTGCTAACCTGGTGTTCTTCTGCTCTCATGCCATCCAGCAAATACCGAAGCAGCTCCTGGCTGTCTTGCTGCTGATAGCCTTTAAAACGCGCTGCTCTGCAGGAGGGGAAAAGGGAAGAGAGAGAAGCAATGAAGAGTCTACTAAAACATGAAACCCGTTCTGCAGAATCTTAGGATCCTATCCCAGATCTTTCTCAAGATTTCTGTGTAGTCCAACAACACCCTTGGCAGATTTCGTTTTCACACAAAGCACAGGTTTTTTAATCCAAATGAAATAAATGGCACTTTAATGTAGGTACTGGGCTGCTTCTACGCCACGAATTTCTCAGTGCCTGACCGCCGCACTGAAGGCACAAGCCAGGGGATACTCACTTTTTACAGACCTGGGCGAACAGCTCCTTGGGCGTCACAATGCCCTTCCTGGCCTCTTGCATCTCTGTGAGGAACTGGCTCATGGCCATAGTCAGAGGGCCTGGAGGCTCAAGGTGGATTTCCAAGGGCTCCTGAATTGGGAACAAAAAATCTTTCTCCGTTCCAGTTTTAGAATCATTTATTTTAGCAAAATGTAACTAGTCACCCACAGTGCCAATGTCCCTGATAAAGCTGTCCACTTAAAAGTTCAAATGTGCATCAAAGATGCAGAAGCTTTCCGGCCACAGACTACTTCATGAAGACTTCAGTGTTACTGTTTTAGTTTTAGATTATCAGGAACGTACACTACCTAAGACGAAAAGACCTAAAGCAAACGTAAATATAAAAACGGGTAAGGTAAAATTCATTTGCCTACACACTTGTCTGCCTAGAGGTTCACAAACACCAATAACATCCCTAAGAAGGGAGCCGAACATGAGAGCACAGCGGAACATGGCAAAGACACGACTAATAAATGTGAAGACCCCTGATAATTTCTGCCCTGGCTGATGTGGCTCAGTGGGTTGAGCGCTGGCCAGTGAACTGAAAGGTCACTGGTTCGAGTCTCAGTCAAGGCTCATGCCTGGGTTGCAGGCCTAGTCCCCACTTGGGGGTGTGTGAGAGGCAACCGATCCATGCGTCTCTCACAGATCGATGTTTCTCTCCCTCTCTTTCCCCCTCCCTTCCCCTCTCTGAAAGTAAATAAATAAAATCTAAAAAACAATTTTAAAAACATGTAAAGACCCCTAATAATTTCTGTTAGTCTAATAATCTATAACTTGCTAGTCTAAAGCAAGACAAACAAAAAAGGCAAAAATGAGTATCAATGCTTTAAAGTAACTTAAAATATGGACACTCAGAGAAGAAAATCACTGACTATAAAGAGAATTTTAAAGTACATACTGTTAGTGCCAAGTCACGTGGTTCAATTTTTACAATGGTTCCGGACATTTTCACTTCTTTCAGCAATTCTCTAAGCACTGGTGTTTGTGACAAATTCTGGAATACAGGGTGAAAAAGGAAAGTTATTTAAGAACAGAGCAATCCATTGCATCACAACAGAAAGGCACTGCTGAAGCTGCAGATTCTCTCGTCTCTGGGAAACAGAAGGCACTGGGTGCTCCTTGGCCCGTGCTCTGTGGCTCGATACTCTAGCTCGGGCAGCTGGGCACCTGGGCAGGGCCCCACCCCCCCGCCCCCGCCCCATACCCACTTGTACCCAGGGATTTGCTTCTCAGCTGGGCTGGCCTGTGCTTCCCCCATCTGAGGGGTAGTTCTCAGAGGGCAGGGGTCACTCTTGTTTCGAGCCCCACTGCACCCTAGTGCTCAGCACAGTGTCCTACTGACAAACAGAGTGAGCACTGTCTGGGGTTTTCTTTAAAACTGTAGAAATAACTTACTTAGGGGGAAAAACTCAACCCTGTAACAAATATGGAAACACAATTTGCAGAGAAGGAGAAGTAAGGCTGGTACCTGCATAACTGCATTGAAGAAGCACGTATTTCCCAGATTACTGAGACCCTTCACGGTGAACTGGGAAGTAAAATTTGTGGGTGTTTCTTTAGCCACGTTTTCCTTTTTTTCTCTCTCTTGCTCATTTTTACTCTCTTTTTCTAATTTTTTATTTTCAAGTTCAATGTTACCATTATCTTTTGCTGCTTCAGAAAAAAAGGGGAAACAATGATTTAGCAAAATGTGTGGCACAGTCATACCAAGTGCAAAGTTATACTTGGGACAGTGCATCAGAATTTGTGCATCTCACCTGGCATCATTATTTGCCGCCTGTTTGATTTTAAATGTTTTCTAATAAATATAAACTATCATAAAGAAAAACCAGTACATATATTCGAAACTGATATAAGCATTACTTGATAAATAAAACCAAAGAGAATATGCTTTTTAGCATAAGCCCCTTTTTAAAGGCACTGAAGTGTTTTACAAGTGACTATCCGTACCTTGTGAAACTGGAATATAAAGCAATCAAGTAAAAACGTGGACATGAAATAAATTTTTTATGAATTCTGTGGGCCAAAAAAAAATTCTGAAGTTAGGAATAAACAATTCTGGTTCTGCCAAAGATACATCCGTGATCATAAAAATCTAAACAAGCTTAAAGCTAGTAATGTATACCAGCCCAATTAATTATGTGTGGAGAACAGCCGAGAGTATCTGGTCTTTTGAAGGAATTACAAGTACTTCCCCTTTCCACCATCTGAGCAGAGGGAACTCTGGTCTAAGCAGGTCTGCCTGCAGCCCTGTGCAGGACACGACCGCCTGTCTCCGGGTCTGAGTCCAGATTCTTCATCGCATCCGAGTGGGTTTCTCGGATTCCCTTCTAACCCTAACACCTCAGAATTATCCACACTCTCAGTTTCACACTCTTAAACCAAAGATAGTTTCACAGTTCAAAATCAACCATAATAAGCGCTACTCAGCTACATGCAATGCTGGGTAATACAGTAAATTAAACATCAACGGATATATAAATCAACGTTGTAGTATATATCAAGAAACAAGTGATTTTTTCTTACCTGATTCTGAAGCTGTAACACGGGCTTGTTTCCTCACATAATCAACCACTTGACCCAACCGATGTGAACTGCAATAACGGACCTCATCATCACACAGGTAACACCTGTGCCCCAAAAGACCACAGAGAGGAAAAGTGACAAACTGACAACCAAAAAGAGGGACAGATTATAATTCCTGGAATCCAAAGTGTGTAACCATCAAATTATTCCACTGGAGAAAATGAAAC
This sequence comes from Tonatia bakeri, assembly GCA_004024845.1. NCBI lineage: Eukaryota > Metazoa > Chordata > Mammalia > Chiroptera > Phyllostomidae > Tonatia > Tonatia bakeri. Next base: position 31,294 of record PVIA01012082.1, on the reverse strand, counting down.
CTTGTATGTTTTCTTGAAGACTACCCACATCATGGCTATATATAAATACTGTGGAAAAAAACCCAAACAAACATTCACTGAAATGGCTATTTATGACATTAAAGTCAATTTTTTTTCTATGCATACTTCAAAGTACAAACCTACATTATCAAAATTAACAGATTTTATAACTGACAGATAATGGTCAGTGAACAGTGCTGTGTAAATGGTTTTCCAGCTAGTGTGGCTCAGTGGATTGAGTACAAGCCTGTGAACCGGGAGGTTCTGGGCTTGATCCCTAGTCAGGGTACAAGCCTGGGTTTTGGGCCATGCGCCCAGTAGAGGCCGTGGGAGAGGCAACCACACAGTGATGTTTCTCAGTGTCTCTCTCCCTCCCTCTCTCCCTCCCTCCCCCTGTCTCTGAAAACAAGTAAATAAAATCTTTTAAAAAAATGTGAAAATTTGTTTTAATGATGTTATAATATATGAAATACACAAACCAGCCTGACATTTATTTTCATGCAAATTCATTTCCAGAGTTTTACAAGATTCTCAGTTTACTTGGAATTTGTTCTTAGCATCTCAATTTTAAACTATCAGTAAAAACAACCTACCATGTGCTTCACAGTATCCCAAGCAAGAAAAGAGGATGAAGCTCCCCAAGCCTTCCACGCTGCCACCACTTTTCTGTCTACACAACGCTGAGCGAAAGCCTCTCAGAACATCCCGTTCTCCAGCCTTCCGACAGTGGTGTTTAAACAAGCACAAACATTTTGTACCTGACTCCCTTGCTCCCTAAACACTGCAAATGCCTCGTTCTCCAGCCCTCCCAGCAGTTCCCCGGCAGCGGGTCCCAGGGCTGCACTCACCACACACTCCAGCTGTCCAGGCTGAGAACCAGGCAGTGCGGGTCCGACCTCGGCGTCATGTAGTGCTTCAGAGCGTGCTGCTCCTGTGAGCCCCGGCCGCAGCCCTGGAGAGTCACGGTCATAAACCGCAAGGCCACGAAAGTTCACCGAAAGAGGAGAGAATTCAAAGTCTATGATGAACAAGGAAGTGGCTCAAGAAATTCTGTCATTCTTACAGTCTCGAAAATAAGATGTTAGACTCTAAAGAGAGTCTAGGTGCTGTTAAAACTTAGGTATGCAGAAAAAACCACACACAAATGAACCCTTCCTCTCTAGCCTGCCCTTCCCCGCCCTGACCAGCCCACGCTGACGCCGGCATTCACTGCATCAGGCTGCTTCAGACTCCACATTGCCTTCCTAAATGGTGTTTCCCAACTTCATCCTCTTTTGTCACATGTATATTGGGTTGGCCAAAAAGTCTGTTTACGTTTTTCCATGAAATAAAAGATACATTTTTCATTCTCACCAATAACTTTATTGATTTGGGTATTATGAGTATGTCAGCTATCTGCCACTATTGGTTTCCAATGCATAAGACACCCCCAGCACAGAAGCGTCTGGACTGCCTGTCTGTCAGCACCAGGCCAAGTCCCCTGCACTGCAGGGCAGTGAGTGGTCCTGCTTCTAGAGCAGCTAGAACATACTCTGGAGGGGAAATATCTCTCAATGGCTTATAACCCTTTAACTATGATATCAGACACTGCTGATTTAATTTATCCCACTCCACATTTAATTCTCAAATGAATTAAATTTGATGCTAATTTGCAGAATTGAAATACCATTGGAGATCATTTGAAACATTCGTAAAACAAACTGAGAATCCCTTGCTAACAACCCAAACGATAAACGCAAAAGACAAACATAGCAGGACGAAAGGTAACAGTTACTATTGACACTAAGAATTTAAAAGGGAGCAAAATACATAAAATGTATAAGAAACATCTTCTGGAAAATTGAAGCAGCAAAATATATTCATGCTCACCATATGAATATAAGAGGTTCAATGAAAACCTTTCAAAGACAAGTAAGTAAATACATTCTCTGCTAACAATTTTTAAAAAATTGTCTAACCATGATAAGATTTCACTGTTCACCTATATGAATGGCAAAAAAAACAAACAAAAACCCAAAACAACAAAAAAACAACAGGAAACAGGAACCCAGTGACAATACCGACTGCTGCAGGGACGCAGAGGGCGCCTCACGTTGGCAGGAGCGTGAAGTGGCACAGCCACTCTGGACAACAGTTTGGGAGCGTCTTTGAAAACTAAACATTTAATTATCACATGATTCAGCAATTGCACTTCTGGGCATTTTTCCCAGAAAAATGAAATCTTAAATTCACATAAATACTTGTACACAAATGTTCATAAGAGCTTTTTTCAAAACTGCCAAAAAGTGGGGTCGGCGCAGGCGTCCTGCAGAAGGGGACCAGTTGTGCGCAGTGGCACGGCTCTGGCAGGAAATGCCCCTCCCCAGTAAGGAAGAGCAGGCCGCCTGGACCGGTCTCTGGTCCGTGCTCCAGTGAGAAAGAGCCGGTCCGGACTGCTGTGCACTGCGTGGTTCCTTGCACCCAACATTTCTTGAAGGACACAGTTTAAGAAATAGCAGAGGAGCGGCTGCCTGGGGCTGAGGGGAGGGACAGCCACACAAGGGCAGCGGAGAGGCCCACATGACGTGGGGACCACTCGGCGTCAGCCGTGGTGGTGGTCATCGAGTCTCACACTCACTCACACACATGCAGACGCTCCAGGAAAAGGAAAACTCGGGAGATCTGCGATGCGGGGAGTGAGTCAGTGCTGATACACCGGTTGTGGTATATTACAGTTTTGAACAACATTACCACTGAGAGAAACTGGGCAGAATGTGCAGTGACACTTCCATATTATTTCTTCCACTGCACATGATCTATAATTATCTCAATAAAATTTCAATTTAAAAGCAAATTTTTAAAACATGGCCTCTGACTCATCTTCTAGAGTCATGGCCAGCAGCCCAGATTCCTAACTCAAACCTAACTTGCCTCCTTGGAGGTGACTGAGAGACGCTGGCCGCTCACACCACAGCCTCTCATTTCTGTGAGCTGTCCTGCCACCAGCCAGCCCCCCAGGGCCAGGGACTCCTTCCCTCAGCTGCCAGCTCATAGCTGCCTGTCCATCCCCAGGAATTATCCTCAAAGAAAGGGAGTGGCCCTGGTCAAGGCCAGTCCCCCACCCCACCCCGGGACCCCCCATGGAAGACTGCTCTGTGCACAGGTGCCATGGCCAGAGGTCCTCAGACCCATGGAGGCCTGCGGCTCCACACAGCTCTCCCTTCTAGCTTCCTGGGGGGGTGGCAGCAGCACACACCCAGGTGAGGCACCCGAATCCCAGCAACCTCAGCCACAGCACCTGCCCCCAGGGAACACGGCCGGCGAGCTGGCACCCTACTTACCCTCCCTGTACTCAGGCGACACCTTCTGAAGGGCGGTCAGAATGTAGAAAACCCCACACCAAGCAAAACCTAGGCATACCTGGTGGCCACATTTAAGACACAGCCAAACTGAAGGGTTTTCTTCCGCTGCTTCTTCAGATTTATCTTTTCCTTTGCTGTCCGTCTTGCAGTCTTGGCAAATGTTCCACTCCACGTTCACTAAGGCCTTTTTCAAACCGCCTTGCTCCAGCCCCTTTCTAAGGTGTCTGCACACAGGCTCTGTGAAACAGACAGCACAGGGGCACGTGAGGCGACACGCGGCTTTCTTCGGAGAGTCTCAGAGCTCACTGTCCGTGTGAGCTTCCAAGATGAGCTCACTCTGCACACAGATTGTTAGGTGATCTGATAACCCCCATCTGTCTGACATCTGAATGAGTCAATTATGTGACAGATTTGACAGAAATTTGAAATTTTGCTGTTTTATTGGTTCTGAGTATAACCACCACCACCAAAAGTTTACTTTAATTTATTTAACTATTTCCTGAAGTCCTAGTATCGTATTTATCATTCTCTTTATTTTAAAATGCTTGCAGAGCAGGTCTTTCCTTCAGGCAGCAGGCCCAGCGCTGAGGCGGGACCCAGGAGCCTAGAGTGAAGGAGCCTCAGTGCACCTCGGGGAGGAGCTCCCATCCCAGCAGGACAGACAGGGAGCGAGTGCGTGCACAGCAACCTCCAGCGCACGGTCAGCTGCACAAGGGGAGAAGGCTAAGGTCCCCAAAAGTTTCACAACTACACAGTACACTCAACAAAAGTTGCATCTGTTCAGTCTTAGAAAATACTAACCACAATTAAAATTTCTGGTATTAAGCCCCAGCTGGTGTGGCTCAGTGGACTGAGTGCTGGCCTGCAAACCAAAGGGTCGCCAGTTCAATTCCCAGTCAGGGCACATGCCTGGGTTGTGGGCCAGGTCCCCAGTGGGAGGTGCATGAGAGGCAACCACACATTGATGTTTCTCTCCATTTCTTTCTCCCTCCCTTCCCCTCTCCCTAAAAATAAATAAAATCTTTTTAAAAATTCTGATATTAAATACTTACTATGAGCCTGAGACTGCACTAAATGTTTTGTACACGTTATCTCATTTAATTCTCACAACTATCCTAGCAGAAGTCACTGCAATCCCCAATGACAGATGAGAAAACTAAGATTTCGTAACCAATGTCACATAGCTACTAAGTGGCTAAGGCAGAATTTGGACTTGAGTCTTTTTTATTTCAAAGCTCACACTTTAAACTATGATCTCAGGGATTAAAAACAATCTGAAAGGACATGTCCAAGGAGCAAAGGCACAGGGTATAGAATGTAGAAGTGTGTGCTGTCCCCTCAGAATGGCAGGCACACCTGTGTAGACACAAGCAGTTGGGCTAGGGCTGGAAGTGCTTTTGGGAACAGGTCAGTAAAGGGCTCTGAGAACCACTCAAAAGGGCGTCAGCTGTTTCAGAGACCCAGGAGGTTTGGAGATGAGTCAAGCGGCACGAAGAGCTTTATGTCCAAGGAGTTTGCACCAGGAGACTGTCAATGCGAATGAGATCACAGAAAGGCCACTAAATCCCAGTACGTAGTCAGAGAGACATGAACTAAAGAGAAGACACCTTTTGAACAGCAAACCAGCAGAGAATTTTACAAATGATATTAATCAGGACTGATAAAGATTCAAGGAAAGGGGCCCTGCAGCATGCTGTGGGGGCCAATGAGTTAGTGAGACATTTCTGGAAGGTAACTTGGCAACAGAACCAACAGAGCCTTGAAAATGTTTACGCCATTTCATGCAGCGATTTTCCTTCTAAGAGCTGTACAAAGAAGAGCGCTGGATATGCAGAGATTTAGGGACAGAAATGTTTACGACTGCTTCATTCATAACACTGAAAAGTTAAAAGTTACCTGAAATTATAACAACAGATTCCCTAAATAAATCACAAAATACGCATGCACCCATGGTCTTTTTTGTCAATAGAATAATCATGCCATTTAAACACTGAAGACTATTAAATGACATGTACTAGATATAAACATTAGGTTGAAAGCAAGTTACAGAACAATAATGTAAACTTTTATCCCACTTTTACACATTAAAGCATGTCCACTTAGGGATATAAATATCACTTTAAGGGTTCAATTGGTGAAATATACCTAAAGATTCAGAAGAATCATCAATTGGAACAGTTTTTCCCTTTGTCCGTTTCTTTCCCATGTTGGCACTTCATGGATTACTTACTGACACAAAATAACAATCTAGAAAACAAGATAAAGTTAGCTTGATTACAAGAAAAAGTTTGTTCATACTTCTCAAAGAGACAGTAATAGAACCCAGCCAGAGGTAAAATTTTACATGCCTATCACACACTGTAATTGAAAAAGACCATCCACATGTGTCATGACAATAAAAACTCCCAAGTAGACGGAACAGATAGTATCGCTCTTGCTTCATAGCCTAGGAAACAGAGTCTTAGTAAGGTTAAGAAGTTGTCAATACACGCAAAGGTCAGGAGAAAACCTAAGTCTTCTTGCCCGGACCATGGAAAATCTCAGCACTTGACCCTGCTGGGAAAGTGCCTTCTCGCCACACACACGCGGGAGGCTGGAGGCACTGCGATGGTGTCCTCTGCTTCCAAGCTGCCTTTCCTAGCCGTGCAGTCTATGCAAACTGAATTGATAATTTCTCTTAAAAAATAAAAAATCTTTCTTAAAACAAATTAACAAATATGAAAAGTGCTGAAAGTACAAACAGGTCCACCTAACTTTAAAACAATAGTAATGATTTTGAAAAGTTGTATTTAACATACACTACAATAACTTAGCATCAAAATCACTTAAGTGTCTATAACAGTTATTTGACCTGGGGTGCTTAGTAAAATTCTGATCATATAAATCAGCAATTTTCAACTTTTTTCATTTCATAGCACACATAAATACTAATCACTAAAAATATGTGGCACACCAAAAAATACATTACATTTTTTTGCTGACCTGACCAAAAAAAAACAATCAGGCATAATTTTGATTCACTCACACTGATGACTATTGTGATGGCTGTTGTCATTTTTTTTACTTGACACTCCAAGGGAAAAGAGGTCAGTGCCCCTGACTAAATGGCCAGGAACTGCATGTTTTAAAAATTCTTGTAGCACACCAGTTGAAAATCACCGACATAAGTGAAAAGCTAGACATGGAGCACATGTCTTTTGTTTTGTTCTGTTTTAACTAGTCAGAGACAGACAGAAGCATCGATCTGTTGCCCCACTTACTCACGGGGTCATTGGTTGGTTCTCGCATGTGCCCTGACTGGGATCCAACTCACAACCTTGGTGTGCCGCACAAAGCTCCAACCAACTGAGCTACCCCACCAAGGCTCGAATGTATGTTTTGAAAACACTTCCCAATTCATCCTGCTCCTTAGCTGTCACCCTATCCTGTCTGAGAGACTTACAAGTATTCCTCTTTTGGCCCTTAATGGGTCAGTGTACTTAAAGGTTATTCAAAAAGGTCTGTATGAAAATCAGTGCCACATCAAGTAATTGTTAACCTTTCCAAAGACGATCTAAAATGTAACAAGGTTCCATGTTTACAAAGTACATAGACAACAAAAGAATACAAAGTATAGAGGTATATATAATACAAGGTATATCCATGTACTTTTTCTCACCCTAAAGATAACTTGTAACATAATTTATCTTATCTCGAATTGTAGATTTTAGGGGGGAAAGTAGCACTGACTTCTTGCCCGCAATCGCACTCCCTCTAACCAGCGCTGCATTCTGGCACCAGACGCGCCTTCCGATGAAGGCACTTCCATCGCGTCACTCTCCGGAGGAGAGCACCGAACCGTTTCCCCATCCACTTGCTGAGCCTTGCCCTCACGGTCCTTCAAAAACTGTCCCCAGCTCTCTGGCAATCCTGACTCTCAATACTTCTCAAACAGAACCGCTCAAGTTTAATTACACGGAGCTTTGGGTCCTTCAAGTCCTTTCATGATCATCATCGCAAATGCTTTCACAACAACCCTTTAAAATTTAAAGTTTAAATGGAACATTTCACTAAAAGAGGAAGCTCAAAAACAAGATGACGGAAGAGCGCAGTGTCGGAGATGAAACTAAAGGGCAGGTCTGTCTTTCCCATTTCCAATCGATCTTTGGTAAGCTGCCCTCCGAGACGCCTTGCCCCAGCTGTGTGCCTCTGATCGCCAGCGGGACATCTTTAACCCGGGTATGTGTGATTTCTGTCCTGGAATCTAAACCCTAGGAGAAAAAAGTGGTTTTCGGCATTACTTCCGAATTGCCTATGGCAAGGAAAGTGTTAGTAGGTCCTCAAGACATAGAAAAAGAGGATAGCACCTGGCGCAAAGGGTGGTTACAACGCGTGGAGGCACGCACGGAAGAACGGAGCGACCGCGTCCCCGCGGAAGGAAGAGGGTTCGGCACCGGGGAGTGCGCAGTGTGATGGCAGACCTGCTCTGAGCGCTGCGGCCGCCAGGACTCCGCGGGACACTCGACAGGCGAATTGTGAATGCTGCGCGGCGAGGGCAGGGGGGCGACTTCAAGTCTGTGCAAAGAGCTCCACAAAACTGTTGACAACTATGAAGGACATCTAAAGGGACAGGACCAGAGAGTACAGTGGTGCCGCCAGCTGTAAGGCACCCACAAATCATACTAAGTTTTTCAGCCGAGTCTTCAGATGACAATGGGATTCTTAGCCAAAAGACTCTGCAGGTCTCCCGTCGCGCCGGCTCTCGCGTTCCTGCAGCCCCTGCCCGTCCGCCACCCCGGACTTCCCACGCGTGCGCGGTCGCATTAGCCACGAAGGGCTGCACCGAGCTCAGCGCGCCTGTGCTGCACCCTGGGGCCTGAGCTCAGAGGGGTCCGACCCGCTCGGCCGCGAACCACGCCCCTCCCCGGCCGCCGCTGCCTCCTGCGGGAGCCGCGGGTGTCCCCCAGGTCGAGAGGGGCGCCAGCACCGAAAACTCATTGGCCAGCTCCTGGGAGTGACAGGACGTGACGCCAACGAGGACGCGGTACCGGCCGAGGCCGGGAGCCGCCCCTAGAGCAGAGTGGCTGTGGAGAAGAGAGCGAGGCCGAGCGGGACCCTAATGTTCCCGGAGCGCAGGAGGGCGCGCGGGCGACGGCTGCGAGACAGCGGGACCGAACTCACCCACAGCGACAGCGCCCATAACTGCAGATCCTCATGGGCCTCTGGTCAACCAGCGTCGTCTTCCTCCCGCTGACGAATAACAAGCGACAGAGCGGAAGCCAGAGTGGCCACCAGAAAACGGCAACTTCCGCTGCGCGGCATCGTGGGAAGTGGCGTTAGCCCAGGGCCCGGCAGCGCTGCCGCCGTCTGCGCCTGCGCGCGGCTCGCGCCGGAAGTCCCGACGTGAGTGAGTTTTGCTGCTGGAAGGTGGGTTGCTTTCCTGCTCGTGGCTCGTAAGGGTGGGTTCCTGGTGGCCGTCGATGGTGTGCAGTCTCCTTGACGGCGCCTTCGTCAGACACAGGGCGTCGGAAGGCCTGCTGATCGAGCGCCTGTAAATCTCGGCAGCTGCTAACTGCCCGGGGCGCACGACCCTGGGCGTGTGGAGCGTCCGACTCCGCCCTGCCGCAACGCTCCGTCTGCGCGGCAGGACTGCTGGCGCCACGTCCCGCGCTCAGTAGACTGGAGGCCTTGGCGCCGGCTCATCCTGAGAGAGACGCTGTAATACGAGGCAGAGAGCTGCAGGTGTCCACGGAAACACAGGTCAGGGACAGAGGTAGCAGCTCACAGCCAAACCAACAGATTCATCCTTCCCAGCCCCAGGAGGAAAGTGGTCCCTTGGCCTGTTGAATTGGCCGGAGTCCTGATGGCTGACGTGGGGGTACTGGCCCTCCTGCCTGGCACTGCTGACACTGTGCTACCGGCTCTGTTACTAAGCACACAGGCTTTTGTTTCTGTTCTGAAACGGCAGTGTGGCCGTCTGCCCACCTGCTCCCCTGTCCCCCACAATGCTGTTCCCCTCGTGCTCCCTGGTGGGCATCTCGCATAGCTCTGTGCACAGCGCGAACGCCACCGTGTCCCAGAAAAACGGCTGAGCGACGTAGGACCCCGCTCCCTGCTCACTTGCTCCACCCTGTGCTACTTCTTCGCCCAGCGGTTGTCACCATCTGGTATTTTTCTTCCATGTTTACTTATGTATTTATGTCCCTCCCCCACCCCAGCGCCATAGGAACGTACTTGTGAACCCTTGAGAGTTGGGACATCTTTTTCTTGTTCATTGCTGCACATCTAGTACCTAGAAGCGTCCAGAACATGCTAAGTGTTTAGTACTTACTGAAGGAATAATTATTAATGAAGTGCTTGTACAAAAATGTTCATAGCAGCCACAAACAAAACAGCCACGTCTTCATCAAAAGAATGGAAAAACATAGTCACATGATGACATGCCACTAAGCGATAAAAAGAAACTACTACTACGAGAACATGGATGAATTGTAAAGCTGTGGTACAATTCATACACCCAAGTACCTGCTGTGTGATTCCACCTTATGAAGTTCTAGAATAGGCCAATCGAATTATGGCGAAAAAACCAGAGCAGTGGCTGCCTCGAGGGCGCTTGAGCAGGGACTGACAAAGGGTTTGAGTTACAGGATTGTAAAAAGGTGTCAAAACTCAAGATATGCATTCCATTTTTACCTCAAGAGGAAAAAAACTAATTTGCATACTAATATTATTCATGCCGAAGTAGAAGTATACTAATGTCTGTAATTTACTTTGAGATGCATGAGAATGGGAGGGTTGGTAGATGGATTAGATGTATGAGAAAGCTGCTAAATGTCAGTTCCTTGACCTCAGCACCATGTACATTTTGGACCAGCAGAACTTTTCATCTGCAGGGGATTTCATGTGTATTGTAGTAACTGGAGCAGCACCTCTGGGCCCTACCCATTAGGTGCCAAAAACAGCCCTGCACTGTGACAGCCCAAAATGTTCTCAGACTTTATTGAATGTTCCCTGGGGAGCAGAGTCACCCCCCACTTCTTCCTTTGAGGATTGTTCCACTGTTTCACTGTAAAATTCTCAACTTTGCAATATGCTTGAAATGTTTATTAAAACTTGGAGAAAAACTAGATTATTTAATGAAATTGAAAAATGCCTACAAAACACCAAGTAGAAGATGTACCTATGAAGATCTGTGCATTAACCTTATTTTTTAATTTATTTTTAGAGACGGCAAGGGAAGGAGAAAGGGAGAGAAATGTCAATGTGTGGTTGCCTCTCATGTGCCCCCTACCGGGAACCTAACCCGCAACCCAGGCCTGTGCCCTGACTGGGAACGGAAGCTGTGGTGACCCCTGGGTTCAAAGTCAAGCACTCAGCCCACTGAGCTGCACTAGCCAGGGGTGACAACAGTCGTTTTTGTTTTTGCTTCTGTTCATTGTTACAGTCTTAGTGCCAAGGACGGTGCTGGACACAATAGGTACTCGAGAACCCTTGTGGGGTGAGTGACCAGTACCAGTGGTAGCAGCACTTTCCCAGCACTGCCTCTGTTGCCGAGCACTGGTTCGTGCAGTTCGCACACTGCCGCAGCCAGTCCTCACTGCAGCCCTGTCATCCCGTTTGGAGACTGCGAGACTGCGGCACAGGGGAGCTGACCACCTGCCTGCGGTCACAGTTGCTGAGTGGTGCTTTGGCAGTGTGGCAACAGTATGTAAACGACTACGATCAAAATACCACAGCGAATTCATTTCCTCTAATAGCCACCCAATGAGTTGTTTCCTAGAGTCTTCAACTTCAAAACAGGCTAGAAAAGATATTTGTAGAATTCAAATAAGTACAAGAAGTATAAATATTTATGTTTTTTTTTAGTAACAGAGCAAATGCTTAAGCTACGATGCCAAGTGAAAATAGTAGGACATTAAAATTGTATGAAATCACTTGCTAGTGAAGAAAAAACACTGTGTAAAGGACTCAGTGAAGATAGTAGGTAGCCTTGGTAATCAACTACTTAAATTGAAGTGGCTAGATGACAACAGGGATTCCTGATCTGTGCAGGGAAGAGCTAATGTCACTATGTCTGGAAAAAATGACCCAGCGTCAGGTGGGTTTGGGATGCTCTGCATGTTCACTCCTCCTCTTAGAGACTCATGGTGCATATTGGGGTCTAACAATACAGCCACACACAAAGCATGTGCCTATATAGTTTATTGTCCACGTGTCCCTTTTGCCTAAGATAAATGCTAGATCACTCAGGACAGTAGGATGACCCATAGTCACCCTAAAGAAACCTTTGAACCTTTGTGTCATTCTTCATTTCAATAACTCACTTAAACAAAACACTATTCCCCCCGGTGTGGCACTGACATCCTGGACTTCAGATGGAAACACGCTGGCGTTAGGAGTGAAGTGGCGTTGGCACTGACTTACACTCTGATGCGTGCGGCACCCAGCGTGTGTGAGAGCACTACATGTGTTCCTGATTCGTGTCCACTCAACCCTGATGTCCAGTCACATGGCATCACACCACAGTCTTGGGTGTGTTTTTGACAGGACCCATGGCAGCCCATGATCTGCCACCTTGAGTAATTCACTTCCTTTTTTCAGTGAAAGTTCTTTTGCTCTTTAAAACGACCCTACAGTGAACTAGCTAAATTGTTGACCAAGTACCATTTTCTGATGTTAAATGATCCAAGCATATTGAATGAAACCAAGAAGACTTGAATGGAGAGACATGTGTCTAGAAGGCTTCATAGTGACCACGTGAGGCAGCCTGTTGGGAGCAGATCCATCTCAAGGTGTGGCGTTTCCTGCTTATGAGTCTGAAACTACCCGCTTCACTGCCCTGTGTAGCTGTAGGGTGGGCTAGCTTCTCTGCCCCCCGGGGACCCTGACATGCCATTCCTTCCCCTCGGATTGCAACACTGTTGCCAAGTCACCAGTTAAGTTAACTTTTTTCCCTTACAGTCTCTTGCTCTGTATACATCTAGTAGACGCTGCAGTTAGTCACTGTAAGGACATTGTTGAGTGCAAGTTAAGAGGACTTGAGTCTGGAAGAAAATAAACATGCTCAACTATGAAAGTTGGAAAAGATCTTCATAAAGAGGCTATTTACAGAACATGGCCAAGTTTAAAGGAAGCACACCTACCCCTAGGCCCGAGAGGTCTGCTGGAGTTGTGGAGCAAGGGCTGCCTGCAGAAGATGTGGTCTTTAGCTGGTCACCACCATTGTCAAAATCCTACCAATGCAGAGAAGACCAGTGAAGAAGTACCCTGAATTCTTCTCCCATCCTCCCACTGCCTGCCAGTGCATTGGCTGAACCCAACCGCAAGAAAGGCAGAAGGGTACGGTGCTGTAGGCTGCAGAGGTCAACTGTCCAGAGGGAAAAGAAAGGGCAGAACAGGCCCAGGGGACAAACAGCAAGTAAGGAGCACAAGAGAAAATAGTCCAAATCATGAGCCTCTGAATTACGCCTTGGCGTGTGAGGAAGGACAGTTCAGGCCTATGCTACCCTCGGTGGCCCCCTGCCTCACACACCTTCCTGCTCCACTCATCTGAGTCTTCCCCTTCTTCCAAGGCTCCACTCAGATCCTGCCACGTCACCAAATCTTTTCTGGTGGCCCACGTCTTTGTGCCCTCATCTGCATTCCCGAGATAATACATATACTGATTACTTATCACCAGGTCTTTTTATCTTCATTGTTCTAGGTCTTGTTGGATTTATCTCCTGATCCTCAAACTAAATAGAAAGCTCCAGGAAGGAAGGATGGGTGAAGCTCTGCATACAGTAGCAGCTCAGTAAACCTTTACCAAAGAGGAGAAAAGATTCCATGAACAGACCAGGAACCTAAATAATGGTGTTTGATTTTACAGAGTAGGTAAGCATGTTTTACTTTATAGCAATGGGATTAAGATCTTTCTTTTTCAGAAGTGTAACCTTTCTTCCTGCTGTATCTAGAAGAACTGCACGCTAATCACGAAACTACAAGTAATATGGAAGCACATGAATTGGAAAGTTAAAGTCCTCTCCTTTTTCCTTTCACCCACATTTGGCCAGCTGTTAGTAGTTGTTTCATTCCTCTTAGAGTGTCTTGATTTCCCCTTCATTCCTGAAGGGTATTGTCACAGGACCTAGTATTGCAGGGTGATCGTTCTTTCAGCAGTGGGAAAATACTATGTCTCCTTTCTGGCCTTCATAGTTTCTGACGAGAAGTGCCCTCTTAAATGATTTTTCCCCCTCATGGCTAAGGTTCATTTCTCTCCTGCAGCTTTGAGTATATTGTCTCCGTTTTTAATTTTCAGAACTTCGACTGTGATTGTTTTGATATGGATTGATCTGGGTCCATTCTGCTTGAGATATGTTCAGCTTTTTAAATTTGTTTTCGCCTTTTGACACAGTTGGAAAGTTTTCAGCCATTATTTCTTCAAGTACTTTATCAGCTCTGCCCTCTTTGTCTTTTGTTAAGAGTCCCACCTGGCCCGAAAACCCTGTTTGAATGTCACACACAGACACAAAACACCATGACAAGATGATATGTTAATAATTTTTTAAAGGCGGGAACTATGTGAAAATTTTAAATTTCCATATGGTAACTTTCTGGAAGGCAGCTCAGTGACATCTAGCAGAATTTACAATGTTGTGCCTGTTGTTCCGACAAGCCATCTCCACAAACTTATCCTTGAATAGAGTATTCACCAAACTAAAAATATATGTTCACCATACTATATATATAAAAAGGACCCCCACACTGTGGAAACAACCCAAACGTCTAAGGCAGAGAACGCAGTAAATTACAAATTATCTACATGACTCAGTAGGACAGTTGCCCACCAGAGAGACTGTGGTTGGCCTGTGCTGACGGCATGTCAGTCTGCTGAGTGTGGTTCGGGGACGTGGGGAGACATGACTGTATCATCCCCTTGGGATACATTTCAGTTATGTTTCTGTATCTTACTCTACATACATTTACACATTATACCAGCATATGTTTTCATATAGTGCTTAAAACCTTTTTGGCTACAACACACCAAAAACGCTTTGCCTTGGATTGGGGACTTAGATAGAAGAAGAGACCAGCAGCAGAAAACTGTATCATTTTAAATTTTTCTTATTTATTGACTTCAGATTGGGGGGAGGAGGAGACAGACAGACAATTTGTTGTTCCACTTATTGATGCATTCTTTGGTTGATTCCCGTATGTGCCCTGACACGGGATGGAACCCACAACTTTGGTGTACCGGGACAATGCTCCAGCCATTTGAGCAGTTCAGCCAGGGCATATACCTTAATTTTAAATTTTTTCTCTACTACTTGAATTTTCTAGCCTTATACTTTTTAATGTTAACAGTGGTTACTTGAGCTGTGGGATAATTACCAGTCTTTATTTTCTCTTTTCATGTTCTTCTGCTTTTTTTTTTAAAGATTTTATTTATTTATTTTTAGAGAGGGAAGGGAGGGGGAGAGAGAGAGAGAGAGAGAAACATCAATGTGTGGTTGCTGGGGGCTGTGGCCTGCAACCCAGGCATGTGCCCTGACTGGGAATCGAACCTGCGATGCTTTGGTTCGCAGCCCGTGCTCAAGCCACTGAGCTATGCCAGCCAGGGCACGTTCTTCTGCTTTTTTTAAAATGAATACACTTAACATTAAGTTAAGAAAAAATTAACCATCCATATAATTAGCTCTCTTATTCTGTTCATTTTAGGTGTCCAAGGTAATCTGTCACAGCCTCTTTCCTGGCCACTTATAGGGCTTTCGATTCCATAATTAGATTTCATTCATGAAATTGCCTATTGTGGTAGCTCAAGAAGGCAGATCAACTATCTAGATACATAGGAATTGGTTCCTGGTTATTATTAGGGTTTTACTGCTCTCACTGGATTGTCCCACATTTTACGTCCTTAACATATTACATCTATTACATCCATACTACAGCATATTACAAAGTAGAATAATGGGAAAGATATTCTGATTAAATTACACATTTTATAAAGAAATCAAATGCATTTTAAATAATCTGTAGAGTTCTTCCAAGATTGTATGTGTTATTTGTCTTATTCTTTCCTCCATAGAAACTTATAGGTAGCTGAAAATGGATGAGATGGAACAGGCCGAGGCCCAGCTCTCCGAGTTAGACCTGCTGGCCAGCATGTTCCCTGGTGAGAATGAGCTCGTAGTGAACGACCAGCTGGCTGTTGCAGAGCTGAAAGATTGCATTGAAAAGAGGTCAACGGAGGGGCGGTCTTCGAAAGTGTACTTTACAATCAACATGAACCTGGATATATCTGCGGGAGCAACGGTAATTCAGTTTTGCTTTGGGGAGAATTGAAACAGTTCAAGACTTAACGCTTAGGGCATTTTTCTTCTTTTGATCAGGTGGTGTTTTCTCTGGCCTGTATTCTTCCCTTTAAATACCCTGCAATCCTGCCTGAAATCACTGTCAGGTGTGTTACAGGAACTGGCTAACCTCAGAGTTCAAAATTAATTGGGTAATAAAAGCAATTCTTGGGTTTGTTTTCTGTTCCAAGAAAATTGATTTAATTTTTTTCTCCCATATATTTTGTACCAGGTCACTATTGTTAAGTAGGTCCCAGCAGACTCAGCTGAACACAGATCTGGCTGCACACCTGCAGAAGAATTGTCTCGGAGATGTCTGTGTGTTGCATGCCACTGACTGGGTTAGAGAACACGCCCCTGGCTATGTCAGCAGAGACACCACCCCTCTTCCCGCTCCAGGAGATGCAGTCCAGCCCACCCTTCTCGTTCTCACGAGACTATGGATCTATAGCCACCACATCTACAACAAAGGCAAAAGAAAGCATATTCTGGAGTGGGCGAAGGAGCTTTCCCTGTCTGGGTTCAGCATGCCAGGGAAACCAGGTGTTGTGTGTGCAGAAGGCCTGCAAAGTGCTTGTGAAGAATTCTGGTCCAGGTTTGCTTTCACAAATTTTGTGTGCTGTGTCCGTCATTTTAGTACTAAACTAGAACTGGAGATCTAGAGCTAAGTATGACCCTGAGGTTGTATCTCGTGGGAATTCAGCCTCAAGTCAGTGGATCAAATAGAACTCCCATGTGGTCAGCATCATATCCCTTACCTGGCCCAGTGCTCCTGGGAGATGTCCGTAAGCAGATGTCAAACCAAGGCCCTCCATCCCCATGGGTCCGATCCTTCCCTCATCTTGAGCTGTGTATTCCCTGTGCAACAGGGGAATTTCTAATTGTCTCATTTCTCCACAGACACCCTTGAGTGAGTTTCTAAGAAGTCCCTTTTCAGAGTTTGAGATTCAGCAATTTCCACATCAGTGATAATGGCAATAAATGAGTTTGGGGATAGGGTTATGACTAGAATCATATTTGATTAAAATATATCCCTGACATAAAAACAGGTTTCTTCACCTCTAGGGCAATATTTTCAGTGCCCTAGAATGCATAATATAGTTTAAAATTTTCTACTTTGAAAATTTCTTTTCAGGCTCAGAAAATTAAACTGGAAGAGAATTTTGATTCGCCACCGAGAAGACATTCCTTTGGATGGCACAAATGATGAAGTGGAAAGACAAAGAAAATTTTCAGGTTTTGAAGAAAAAGTGTTCAGTGTTAATGGAGCCAGAGGAAACCACATGGACTTTGGTCAGCTGTATCAGTTTCTAAATGCCAAAGGGTGTGGGGAGGTTTTCCAGATGTTCTTTGGTGTGGAAGGACAATAACTGAGTAGAGGGTCAGTTGAAAGTATTTTGTCACTGTTGGCCACTTGTTTTTTTTACTCTCTTTCTTGAAACATTAAGTAGTTTTCCTTCCATCCCATTCTAGAATGTGAGGGGTGAAAAGGAAAAAGCAGTGCAGCTGAAGTGCGTCTGTTAAAAATATGTCCCAGTCGAAAACAGAGCTGAGTTTTAAGTTATAATCTTAAAATTATTGACAGGAATTTCTTGCTATATATATCCATTTTGAAAGAGAAATTAATTTGACTTGAGTTAGATTGTGTTGGTGACCCTTCTTGACACCCATTCTCCACCCCCTGCCTTCCCCCGGCCCCGTGAGCTCTCCCAGCCTCACAGGCAGCTCAGGTGACTTTGGCTAGGGCACACCTGGGAAGACTTTTGCTTTCCTTAGTAACGTTATGGACACAGCGAGGGCACCTCTGCTCCTCTTTCTGCAGCAGTGCCATGGCAGCTGCTGGAGCTGCAGTCGCCCCTTCAGCCATAAGGGCAGGAAGGGCCTGGAGGAGAACCGCTCAGATGCCACTGCATGTTGTCAAGCTGCGCCAGCCCTTGCCTATCTCTAGACAGCTTGTTGTGAAATAAAAACAATTTTATTTATATTTGTGTGCCTCTTTTAAAAAATTAATCCTCACCGAGAACATGCTCAGAGAGGGGAAGGGTGTGAGAGAGAGAAACATCAATGGGGTGCCTCTCATACACTCCCAGACCGGGGACTGAACCTGCCATCTAGGTGTGTGCCCTGGCCAGGAATCGAACCCGCAACATTTGGGACTGGACCACTCTCCAACAGAGCCACAGTGGCCAGGGCTGTTTGTGTGCCTCTTACTAGCAGTTGAAAGCTATTTTGCCAAACATATATTTTTTCAAAGCTTTAGTTTTACATCTACCTCAAACATCTGATACACAAATAGGTGAAGTTTTTCTTGTCTTGTTTAAAGATTTTATTTCTTTAAGAGAGGGGAAGAAGAGGGAGAAAGAAGCATTGATGTGAGAGAGATAAATCAATCAGTTGCTTCACGCATGGCCCCCACTGGGGACCTGGCCTGCAAGCCAAGCATGTGCCCTGACTGGGAATCAAATTAGTGACCTTTCAGTTTGCAGGCCAGAGTCACACCAGCCAGGATGAAGTTTTTCTTCAGTGGAGTTTGCCACTCAAATCTGCTTTTATACACTTTTGCTCCACTCTTGGGCTTGCCTCATAGAAGGCTGCCGAGGCATGAGCAGAGCTCACACCTTTTGACAGGCCTCAACCTTGCCTCAAATTGATAATTTAGAGAATTCTTTTTTGGCATATTGGATTTTAACAATTTTTTTTTCTTATTCTGGAAATGGTCTTCTGTAAACTTAGTTTCAGCAAGTTGACCTACAGACACACAGCCTGGTTTTGGAGGCCCTCCAACAGCTAGCTACAAAAGTGCTTACTAAGTATTTCTTTGCTAGCTTGCTAGCACTCAGGTTGATGCTGTGTTGGGTGTTCTTGACGTGTGAGACTCCATTAGAAGAATGGTGTTGGTGGGTAAGAGGGACACAATGCATTGGTCATCTTAGTAATGAGTTGTAGGCAACCTATGTGACCATCAGAAAAAGCAGGAATAAAGTGACTTAGGTGTTCCTGTAAGGACAATGGCACTGACAGTGCTCCTCCTCCGACTCCCTCCTTCCTGCCCCCGCCCCCTGCCATATCCATGGCCACCACACAAGCAGATGGACCAGCCTCTTGACTCTGGCTTCTGACTCCCCCAGCCACTTTCAGATTCGGATGGATCCCCACAACGCATAGGATCTGACATCCGGAGAGGCCACCAAAAGGGCCAGATGCTGCACATACTACTTTTAACAGGATTAAACTGCTAAAGCATTTTCATTGATTACTTATTAATAAAACTTCTTTTACAAAGATTTTATTTATTTTTAGAGAGAGGGGAGGAGTGGGAGAGAGGGAGAGAAATATCGAAATGTGGTTGCACCTACTGGGGATGCGGCCCACCACCCACGCATTTGCCCTGACCCAGAATCGAACGAGTGAGCCTTTCATTCTCAGGTCGATACTCAATCCACTGAGCCATACCAGCTAGGGTTATTCCTTCCCTCCCATTTCAGTATATCAGGGAAACCCAACGGAATATGTCATTAGTGAGTTTCCGTAAAGACTACAAGCCAGCTCAGAGTTGACACACACGCCCGATTACATAATTTAGCGTAAACTGAGCCCATCGAAACTCTGCCAAGGGGCACCAGGAGGCTCCCACTGAAGCACAATCTGGCAATCAGATGCCATGGGATCCGGACAGGAAAATGAACTTCAGTACTTGTTTAAGGAGAAAAAAAACATTAATGTGGGAAATTGGTTAAAGGGGATTTTAAAAGCCAAAAGAGGTCACTGAGGTCTTCACCACAGCCGCAGCTCCTGTCCCTGGGGTGCGGGGAGGAGGGAAGAAGGCAGGAAGGGAAGGGGGTGATCAGAGTAGTTTGCAGGAGGCCCCGGCAGCTGTAGCTCAGTTCCCGTCGTGAAGAGAGGGCGGTGCCTGGCTGTGGAGGGTGTCCCGGAGCTCAACAGAGGGACCTGGGAGTCGGGTGCGGACCTCTGAGCAGAAGCCAGGCGGCTAGGACCCAGGCCACCTGGCGGACGGGGGTGGGGAGGTGCTGCCTGCTGCCCCTGGCTCCCCGAGGTGCGCGGTGACGCCGGTCCCATGGTTTAAAGGGCAGGAGACTGAAACCCGCCGCTGCCTGACGCGGTTGCAGTGTCCGGGGCAAAGGCCGCTGCCGGGGCGACGCGGACAGAGAGGGGCTGTCCCAGCGCCTGCCGAGGAGCCAGCCGAATAAAGGAGTTTGCGGAGCTCAGGATCCTGCCGTTGAGTACCAGAGGGAGTGTGGACATGCGAGGCCATCACCAGCATCATGCGCTTGTTTGTCTAGTGATTTTTCAGAAGCAAAACCCCGAACTACGAGATCCGTACGTTTCAAAATTAGGACTGCCACATGACGCTTTTAAAAAAAACTGCACGTTACAGTTACAATGTGAAAAAGTGTGAATTCAGGGGGAATACTGCCTAATAGAGCACTACTTTTCAAATGTTTAACAAGGCCTGGACATCTGGTTTCAAATGCAGAACCTGATTTAACAGTCGCGAGCGGGGCCGAAAGCCTAAGCTTCTCCATCAAGCGCCCAGATGACACTTATGACTGCGTTTTAAAGGGCCTAACCGGTCCGCGTCTCCACGTCGCGGACTGCCGCGTCGCGTCGTTCTGCCGCAACCCGGGTCGAAAACGCCTCTCCGCCGCACGTGCCGCCTCTCCGCGGAGCTGGGAACCCACGTCGCCTCCCCGGACCGCAGAAGCAAGGGTTCGGCGCCGCGGTCCAACGCTCGGCTGCCTATTGGACAGAGTGGACGTCAGTCAGACAGGCGTGGCTCCAATTGTGACGCGGTGCCGGATGGGAGTCTGGGCCTCCGCGGGAGCCGAGAGCTGAAGCGGGGCTGCAAGCGGCGTGGGTAGGTGGCGGAAGGGGAGGGCCGGGGGAGTTCTTCCGTGAACCACTTCCGGCAACGGAGCCGGAAGTTGTGGTTCGGCCGTTTCGACCGGGGGCTGCGGCTGAGTGCGGCGAGAACGCGGCCATGGGCGGGAAGAACAAGCAGCGGACCAAGGGGAACCTGAGGGTGAGCGCGAGGTGGCCGGGCCGAGCGGGGCCGAGCGCAGCGCGGCTGCGGGCGGCGTGGGCGCGTGTGGGGCATGACCTCGCGGAGTGCGTCCCCGCTGGCAGGTGGCGTCCGAGCAGGTGGCGGGGTGGGAGGGCAAAGGCGCTCCGCGCCGAGCTGCCCCCGCGCGCACACGTTTCGTTAACTGACGCTTCAGTGGCGGTTTCATCGGGAGGCTGCCTGCGGGGCTTGAGCCGGCGGCCTCAGACCCGGAGTCGGCGATCTCCGGGTCGCGGGGTCGCGGCGGGGGCCCGAGTCCCGGCTGAACCCCCCGCCTTCCACGCCGCCTCCGTCCATTCTGCGGCCACACGGACCACTCACGGGACCTGGTCTTCTTTATTTAACACATGTCCTCAATGTTTTGTTTTTGAAATAGTCCCAGTGTAAGCAAAAGAATATTGAAGAACATGCAAGGATATTACAGTGACAACCCATCTAGTCTCTACCTAGAGTCCCCAGCTGTTAATAGTTGATCACATTTGCTTTCCCTGTACAAGGACTGTATTTTGTTGAGCCTTGTGAGAATTGCAGAAAGTACAACTCCTAAATCAGGTGTATTCTAAAAATAATGCCATTCTTCTACATAACCATGAACAGTTACAATGCCGCCGAAAATTTAACTTCAGTATAATACTGTTAGCTAATAATATACAGCATTGCATTAAGATTTCTGTAGTCATCT
The DNA here is from genome assembly GCA_004024845.1 of Tonatia bakeri. NCBI lineage: Eukaryota > Metazoa > Chordata > Mammalia > Chiroptera > Phyllostomidae > Tonatia > Tonatia bakeri. The sequence goes on along the minus strand of PVIA01012082.1, from coordinate 9,883 downwards.
CAGTAATGTTCTCTGTAACTTTATTTTTAGAAATAGCATTCAAAAAGCACCCAATATCCAGTCTGGGATCACTCATGCCTTTTACTTAGTTAGCTCTTGACAGTTTTCCAGCTCCCTGCCCATGCTGCCCCCCACCCATGGACTTTTATGGGGAAGAGTCTAGGCCATATGTTACGCATAATTTAAAATTGTGTGTTTCTTATGATTAGATTCAGGTTAGCAGTTTCTGACAGGAATGTGTCATAGATGAAGCACCTCAGTGCATCACTGCAGGGACCTGTGTGCCTGTTTGTCCTGGTGTTGGTGGTGTTTGTTTAATCACTTGGGGAAGACAGCTTTTCCTGTGGCTATCAGAATAATAGGTGGAGGGTACCTTGAGCCTGGCAATATCCTATTCTCTCCCACAAGCTTTCATTTAATGGTTTTAGCATTCTTTGATGATAATTGCTGGAATCAGTTATTACTATGCTGATTAAAAACTTATGTTTAATCTTGACAGCAACGGTTATCTTGACAAATAATGATTTAGCTACAGTGATTTCATTTTAAACATGGTGGTACTGAGTTTTAAAGAAATTTACCTGAGCTCATGAACCAGAAACTTGCAGAGTTGGGATTTGAATGGCAGTCGTTGATTTAGCAGAAGACTTCGAATCCTGAATGCAGCGTACTCAAGGGTGATAGACAAATGTCCCCTTAATGATAGAAACACTTAAGTATGCAGATAACTGTAATCTATCAGGGAATGTTGGTAGAGATATGAGTAGAAAGGAAGTGGAAGAATAGAGAAGAATGGGGGTTGACCTGAAAGGGGCAGGTGTTGAAGACATGACTATGTTTTGAAGGATGAATAGGAGTTTGTCAGACAATGAACAGGAAGGAAAAGTTTTTAGGTGGAGAGACAAGATTATGCAAAGACCAAACCGTGAAAAGGGCAGGGCATATTTCAGGGACCATTTAATTCAACTTGGTACTGGAACATAAATCGTGGCAGCTCTTTTGGAGCAAGGGAGAAAGGGTGGTGGAAGAACGGAGTGGAAATGATGGAGGTGAAGTGGTGAAAGATCTGTCCCGAGTTTGGGATTTAACTGTAGACAGAACTGTGCACCTCAGACACCTCTGGAAGACAGGCACAGGAGAATGAAGCAGGTGTAGTACAAGAGAATTAACCCCCAGAAGTAGAATCAAGTTTCTTTTTGAACTGTGGGTATAATATCTAACATACAATAGAGTAAATAATAAGAAACAGTAACTATATTTTAAACTCAAAGTAGACATTGCATAAAAGATACCATCAGTACATTCAAAAAAATAATTTGTTACTTTTAAATTGGAAACTTGAAGTTGGTACCTTCTGGTCCTACTTACCACTGTCTAGCTGTGATAATTCAAGTCAATTCAGAATTCAGTCTTGACCCCTTTAGCTTTCAGCAATTATTTCTTTTTTATACTACTTCATTGTTCTGTTTCCTCATAAAGAAGTTTACAAATCGGATTACAGATGAAATTCTGATGTACTAAAGTCATCATATTTAGTTTTCAGAATTGTAGTTCACTAACTTCCTTTGTACTCTTTGAATAATGTTCACTTTAATAAAGTTTTAAAATAAGAGAACCATTTTTTTTGCAATTAGTCTTAAATGCTCTTGTTTTGGTAAAGAAATGTAAATCAAGCCATCATTTTCATTTCTGATCATTCATTTCAGTTTGGAATGTAGTCCAGATTTTTCCTTGACAAATCAGTTTTCCACACACAATTTTGCTAGGTATGAGCAAACTGAATCACACATTTGGATAAACCTTTTTGAGCATTCTCATAGAGAAATAAGAAATAGGTTTAGGTAGGTGGTAATGTCATCCTGGACATTGAACTGAGGCATTTTTTTCTTAGATGACAATATCTTAATTTCTTGTAGCAGTTCAAATATTTTCTTTGTCACAACTAATCCCTTAATTGTTAGTACTAGGAGCCTGCTACTTTCAGTCAGACAGACCACTGATTATGGTTCAAAACAAAGTAATGTATCTTATAGCCTTATATGGGTTTCTATGTCCATAATAATGTAATTTGTAACCATTTTAGCCCAAAGAAGTTTGAGTATGTGGCAGTGAGTGTGTCTGTCCTGAAGGAGCTCCTAGTCTGGAAACAGCTACAGTTTGACTTGTTCCATCATGGTTACTTAATAAATATTTGTTGAATGAATGGGTAATCCATTTCAGTTAATTTTACATGATTATGCAGTGCACATACTATTTATACAAAAGTTGGAAATAAAACATTTTATAAAACAGTACTTAGGATTACCATACATGATGCTTTCTCTGATTTTAAATATTTTATTCTATATCTTTAAAATGCTGTCGTGACTGATTAACTCGATATCATGAGCACCTAGTGGATTGTACCCAGTTTAAAAAACATTTTTCTGATGTTTAGAAAACCAGGAAATACCTCTTGGGATCATTATTGATAACTTCTTGCTGATAGAAACATTTATCTTTGGGAAACATTGTAATACATGAAATCTTAGGCTAAGGAAAAAACTCAGAAGCTTGTTATGTCATGGGAATTATCAAGGAATTATACTCTAAGGAACTCAAAGTTAAATTTGGAACTCTACTTGGACTCTGACATTTTTTTTTTTTCTCTCAACTTTCTACCAGCCTTCAAACAGTGGCCGAGCTGCAGAACTTCTTGCAAAAGAACAGGGAACTGTGCCTGGATTTATTGGTTTTGGGACATTCCAGAGTGACCTAGGCTATGTTCCTGCTGTTCAAGGAGCTGAAGAAATTGATAGTCTTGTAGATTCTGATTTCCGAATGGTCCTACGGAAACTTTCTAAGAAAGATGTCACAACAAAATTAAAAGCAAGTTTTACTGTTTTCATAAATTTTCTTAAGAACATAGTCCTTTTATTAAAATATCGTTGCCATATTTTACGTAAAGGAAAATGAATCGCCGCACATAATCTCTTGTACAGTTGTACTTTTCTCTAACACACAGACCTAAGCTGAGTTTTCACTTATCTTCTAGGTTATAAATTAATGTGTTATTCTGTTCATTTTGAACACTTTGGATTTCTGGCTGTATACTTTTACTTCCATTAGAGAATGTAATTTGACTCTATAATTTTAAATGGGATTTTTTGTTTGCATGTTTATTTATTTAAAAAATTTTTAAATTTGTTTTCAGAGAGAGGGGATGGGAAGGGAGAGAGAGGGAGAGGAACATTGATGTGCAAGGGAAACATCCATGTGCGGTTGTCTCTCGTGCACTCCCAACTGGGGACCTGGTCCACAACCCAGGCATATGCTCTGAGAGGGAATTGAACTGGCGACCTTTTAGTTCGTAGGCTGAAAGGCCTACGTGGATTGGTGTGCTCAGTCCACTGAGCCACACCAGCCAGGGCTGCATGTATTTTATTTTTTAAAAATAGCTGAAAAGTTTCTACGATACTAAGCATGTAAAGGAACTCTTTAAATTTGTTGCATGTGACACAAACAGAAACAGTGTATTCTCCCATTACATAAAATAGACAAAGCTTCCAGAGCAGAATAAATGTAGACAATAGTCAATATTATGGCTGTTGATCCTTAACAATGTTAATAATTTACTTTCAGGCTATGCAAGAATTTGGAACCATGTGTATAGAGAGAGATGCAGAAATTGTAAAAGGAGTTCTTCCATACTGGCCAAGAATTTTTTGCAAAATTTCACTTGTAAGTATTAAGACTTGACTGGCTTATTTCTGTTGTATGTATTTGATTGAAGTTATGGGGACTGTCAGATACAGGTGACATTGGTGGTGAGGGTTATGAAATGTTATGTTGGTATTATTACACAGATTGGGTCATTGGGTTGTGTGAAATGTGTGGGGAGTCCCTTGTGTTTTCCAAAATTAGGTCAGAGTTACCCAGATGCTTTCTAGTCACAATAAATTTTGGCAATTTAATTACTTCGTATATTTGCTCCAGAAGAAGGAGAACCAGTTGCTTAATTGCTGAAGGGCCAGCCTTAGCTCTAGCTTCAGTACAGTCCTCGCCTCACTGGGAAAAGGAAAAGATAATCAATTTCTTTACATAGTTACTGATTTTTTGTCTAGCTCTGCACATAATTGAATTCTTATTAATGGGTTATCATATAGCACATTCCAAAATATCTGTATTTGTTTCAATAGAGTGATTTTAAATTATATTATACTTGTAATAGGACCATGACCGCCGAGTTCGAGAAGCCACACAGCAAGCTTTTGAAAAACTTGTCCTCAAAGTTAAGAAACACTTGGCTCCTTATTTAAAAAGTGTGATGGGCTATTGGCTCCTGGCTCAGTGTGACACTTACCCACCCGCCGCAGCGGCAGCAAAGGACGCCTTCGCGGCCGCCTTCCCCCCCAGCAAGCAGCCTGAGGCCGTAGCGTTCTGCAAGGATGAGATTGCAAGTGTAAGTCCTGGGACTGTTCCCTGCTCCTCCTTCAGTGTTTAAGGGACGGCTGGGATATTACAGTCACAGCTCTTTCACCCGGCAGTGTGAGGGAGTGTGTGAGTGAAATGTTTCCAACGGAAGGTTGTCTTTTGTTTAACACAGTTGTTCATATTGCATTCTATTTACTTTCTAAAAATATTTTATTTATTTGTGTTTGTATTTATTTATTTACTTATTTATTTATTTATTAAAGGAGTGGAGGGAGAAAGAGAGGGAGAGAAACACCAATGCGTGAGGGATACATTGATCGGTTGTCTCACACCCCCAGCTGGGGACCTGACCTACAACCCAGGCATGCACCCGGACCAGGAACCCTTTGGCGACCCTTTGATCTGCAGGCCAGTGCTCAGTCCACTGAGCCCATCTTGTATTTTAACTACAATTAATATGTTGTATTGCATTTTTCTAAAATATTTAAATTTTCCCTCTTTAATTTATAAATCTTAATTTATCATATTACCTAAAAAACTTAGGTATATGCTTTATGGTATATAATCTAAAAAAAAAGAATACATCTAAAAATTCATTCTAAACTTATTTTCCCCCATATTTTCACATTAATACATGTTTACAGATTTACTTTACTCTTTTTGCTGGCTCTCTGGTATTCCTTTGTATGAATATACAGCAGTTTAGTTAACTTTTTAAAACATACATTTGTAGTTTTACCCCGATGTCTTTATTACAAAGTTTAGTGGACTCTTGAATAGGTCACTTCATACTTGGCGGGAGTGAAAAGTACCAGCACTTTTAGTCACCATTCGTTGGGTCAAAGAATAAGCACAGTTACAGCTTTCACAGACGTTGGTAAATTGCCCTCAGGTGGCCTTACACATCTGTCCCACTGGCCCGTGTGGAAGTTTCCTCAGCTCCCGGCCCACACTTCGACCAGACTGGGACCAGCCGTAACTTCTGTGGCTTTTGGTTTGTGTGCATCTGGTTTTCCTCATCTCTTCCCTCCTTGCTGTCCTTAAGATACGGACTGGAAAGACCAGATGGCCAAGCTTCTGGACATTCTGTGAGGAAATGGAGTGAGGACGGAGCCAAAGGTTGCAACAGTGTGCGCCTGCGCTTGCTGCCTCTGTGGAGGCCCGTGCACTCACAGCCCTGTGTCTGTCCCTCACTCTGTCCTCCTTCCAGCGAGCTGGCCGTGCTGTGGGTCCCCGTTACCCTTGCTGGCTTGGACTCCTGGGCTCTTCCGCCATGCCTCTTCCCCCCCACACACGAAGTCCCCTCGCCCACTTGGTTCTCGGTTCTCCCATTCTTGCTTTCTCAGGTGTACCAAGTTTTCTTTCTAGGGAGAGGATTTGTACCTTCAACCATTTTCTCAAAGGCAATTCTCTAACCCAGCTACAGGTTAAGAGTCATTGTCTTATTTAAATATCAAGTGGTAACTTATGAGAGTGAAATGTCATGAGTTTAGACACTAACAGTTTTAGAAAGTGGATTTTGAGACAACTGGATTTGGCTCTTCATAGTTTCTGTTTGTGTGTTGTTGATGTTTTTTAAGATTTTGTTTATTTTAGAGAAAGGGCAAGAGAGGGAGATAAACATCAATATGTTGTTGCCTCTCCCATGCCCCCTACTGGGGACCTGGCCCACAACCCAGGCATGTGCCCTGACTGGGAATTGAACCATTGACTTTTCAGTCTCCAGGCCGGCATTCAGTCCACTGAGCTACGCCAGCCAGGGTGAGGGGGACAGTTCCTCTTGATGGAAACTGCAGGTGTTTGGAGAAATGCCCTTCTTGCCTCAGTAGCAGCCAACCTTGGGGATGGTAGGGAAAGAAAAATAGGTAAAGGTCAAACCTTTTAGTGTTGCTACTTAATTTAGTTTCTTTTGTTGAGGAAGGTTAAGAAGCTTCTAGGTCAGATGAGGCTTATGCTCTCTCCAGTCACCATTGTCAGTGCAGTGAGATCTCAAGGCTTGGGATTTTCCCTCTGCAGGTGCTGCAGGATCATCTGATAAAAGAAACGCCTGACTCCCTCAGTGACCCACAGTAAGTTGTATCTGTGTAACTCCTGTGAGGATTTGTTTTACTTACAGGTCATAACGTGGTCATCTCAATGTGGTGTTTTAAAGGGTGCCACGTGCAGAGATGAAAATGCCTAATATGGTGTGCTGTGCGCCGTGTGCCATTGTTGTGAGGGTTCCTCCTTGCCCGTGGTCTTGCCGTTTAAGGTGAATTGTCCGGGAGCCACATATTTGGTTCTTTGTCAAAGAGATGCTTTTAGACTTTTCCTACATTCACCTTTTGATGGTCATAGCAGGGGACGTTTTAAGGTCTTGTTGAAAATAGTTGAAAACTGTCAGTAGTTCTACTGAAAAAGCAGTGAAATGTTCCCTTCACTCTTATTATGTTCTAATCAGACTCCTAAGAGTCCACAGCGAAAGCCGTCTTAGTTGCATTAACACCTGTTCCGAGGCTCCTCTGTGTACCCCTGCTGCGAGCTGGGGGGTGCACGCTTCCCTCAGCTGCAGCTCTCTGCATGCGTTCACCTGGTATTATGTGGGAAGCATGCGACTGAAGTTCTGGGAGTGATTGTATTTTGACGGGGGTTGGCACAGGAAGAATTGAATAGAGAAATAAAGCAACTTGGGTAGGCATTTAATGATAAACGTTTAAAATACAAGTGCCAAATATGTCGTTTTGCTTATAGTCAATCCTTATACGTATTTCTCCTATTTTCACAATAAGAACTGTTCCAGAGGAAGAGAGAGAAGCTAAATTCCACCGGGTCGTAACGTGCTCCTTGTTGGCCTTGAAGAAACTGCTCTGCCTCATACCAGAGCACGAGCTGGGGTCTCTGGAGGAGAGGTTTAAGTCTCTCCTGTCACAGAACAAGTTTTGGAAGTATGGAAAACACAGTGTGCCTCAGGTGTCTTCGTCTTTCTTTTTTAAGACACTTCTCTGAATCTTTTTCTCCTGATTGTGTCAGTTTATCTTTATGCTTCATGTTTATTATGTTTAAAACTTTACAAATATGTCTTTGTGATGGGACCTCATTGCCCCTCCTTCCGGAATGTTACTGTATTTTCACTTTGGTCTTTGTTAGGACTTCAGACTGAGAGTTGAATTGTCATGCTCCATTCCTTGCACCTTGACTGAAGTTGTTGGCATGTGCAGGTCTGTTCTCATTGAATGTATTTATTTATTTTCCCCCTTTGTTTCTGTTTTTGTTTTTCCTTTTAGATTCGTGCTGCTTATTTCGAGTTAGTTTCTGCTTTGTGCCAGCGCATTCCACACTTGATGAGGGATGAAGCATCACGAGTGAGCTCCTCTGTCCTACTCAGCATTGACGACAGTGACCCCATTGTGTGCCCTGCCCTCTGGGAGGCTGTGCTGTACACCCTGACGACTGTGGAGGTAGGTGAGGGAGGTACGCTTAGTGCATCTGGGAATACCTGTCTTAGAGCCGCGGTTTTTCGACCTTTTTCATCTCGTGGCACACGTAAACTAATTACTAAAAATCTGCAGCATATGCCCTGGCTGGTGTGGCTCAGTGGATTGAGCACCAGCCTGTGAACGAAAAGGTCACCAGTTCAATTCCCAGTCAGGGCACGTTGGGAGTGCATGAGAGGAAACCAGCTGATGTTTCTCTCTCACCCTCCCTTCTCCTCTCTCTGAAAGTAAACGAATAAATTATTTTTAAAAAATCTGTGACACACCCAAAAATGTATTTTTTGCCAATCTAACCAAAAAATAGGTATAATTTTGCTTCATTCAGAGCAGATGGCTACTGTTGTGATGGCTGTTGTCATTTTTTACATTGACTAAGGGAAAAGAGGTCAGTGCCTTTGGCTAAATAGTCAGGCACTGCATGTTTTAAAAATTGTTGGCAGTACACTGGTTGAAAATCGCTGTCTTAGAGCCTATTAGGTTATACTATCTAAAACTTAGCAGAAAAAATGCTTTCTTGGAAATAAAGTAATTAATCCAAACCTTGATGTAAATCTAACCTGACTGTAAAACGGCAGAGCTGGTTTTGTGTGTTCTGGTGCGGCCCATGGAAGCAGGCCTGTCTGACTCTTCTAAGGGTCAGTACTGCTGTCCCTTTAGAAAGCAGCCTTTGTGCAAATATTTTAAGTTAGGTAATTATTTCTGGTGACTATGATCCCAGAGCCTGTGGGATATGTGATTACTGTATATAATAAATTATCATTTCAGAGTTTTAGTTTTTTTTTTTACTTTTATAAATTATTTATTTATTTATTTTTTTATTTTTATTTTTATTTTTAGAGAGGGAAGGGAGGGAGGGAGGGAGAGAGAAACATCAATGTGCGGTTGCTAGGGGCTGTGGCCTGCAACCCAGGCATGTGCCCTGACTGGGAATTGAACCTGCGATGCTTTGGTTCACAGCCCGCGCTCAATCCACTGAGCTACGCCAGCCAGGGCTCTTAGTTTCTTTTTTTAAAATATATTTTATTGATTATGCTATTACAGTTGTCCCATTACCCCCCCTTCACTCCCCTCCACCCTGCACACCCTCTGCCACCCACATTCTTCCCCTTTAGTTCATGTCCATGTGTCATAAGTTCTTTAGCTTCTACATTTCCCATACTGTTCTTGCCCTTCCCCTGTCTATTTTCTACCTCCACCATCTATGCTACTTATTCTCCATACCTTTTCCCCCTCTCTCCTCCTCCCACTCCCCTGTTGCTAACCCTCCATGTGATCTCCATTTCTGTGGTTCTGTTCCTGTTCTAGTTGTTTGCTTAGTTTGCTTTTGGTTTTGTTTTAGCTGTCGTTGTTAATAATTGTGAGTTTGCTGTCATTTTACTATACATGTTTTTTTATCTTTTTCTTAGATAAGTCCCTTTAACGTTTCATAAAATAAGGGCTTGGTGATGATGAACTCATTTAACTTGACCTTACCTGAGAAGCACTCTATCTGCCCTTCCATTCTAAATGAAAGCTTTGCTGGATAGAGCAATCTGGGATGGAGGTCCTTGCCTTTCATGACTTGGAATACTTCTTTCCAGCCCCTTCTTGCCTGTAAGGTCTCTTCTGAGAAATCAGCTGACAGTCTGATAGGGACTCCTTTGTAGGTTACTGCCTCCTTGTCTCTTGCTGCTTCTAGGATTTTCTCCTTCGTTTTTACCTTGGGTAATATAATTATGATGTGCTCAGTGTGTTCCTCCTTGGGTCCAACCTCTTTGGGACTCTCTGAGCTTCCTGGACTTCCTGGAAGTTTATTTCCTTTGCCAGATTGGGGAAGTTCTCCTTTATTATTTGTTCAAATAACTTTTCCACTTGTTGCTCTTCCTCATACCCTTCTGGTACCCCTATAATTCAGATGTTGGAATGTTTAAAGATGTCCTGGAGGTTCCTAAGCCTCTCCTCATGTTTTTGAATTCTTGTTTCTTTATTCTTTTCTGTTTGGTTGTTTCTTCCTTCTG